>APFE030947854.1:0-20413 GCA_000404065.3 Pinus taeda | reverse complement strand
CCAGCAAATCATAAGTTCCTTGCCAGGTAGTTCTGGCGAGTCCCGCGCACGTTGTATCTGATATCAATCCCTTCTTACTGTTTACTATTAGTTGTGGCGTGGACAGTGATTCAACAGCGCCTGCAACCTTCTTCTGCTTCTTTCCCATAATGCCTGAATTGCTTTGACAAATCTGTAATCTGCACAGAAGGGTGGTTTTTGGCGTAATACCGAGATAATAATAAAACTCGCAATTGAGAGTAAAATAAGAAGAACGTTGATATACTTTGCCTTTATTAAAACATCGCGGATATGATCTATAGGTAGATTTGAAAGGATGGATTCATTAAGGGGCCGTATAGGACCTGCCACCTTATAAATGCTCATTAGTGCAATATTTGCCTAAAGATCTTTTAAACCATGCAATGGGCGTACCGGCGGCCGAGCGGGAATGATTATGCCTTAATTGTCATTAATCCGAGCTTTCCAATCATTCTAACAGCTTCTTCTGGAGAACTGTGCCTTATCTCATCGGATCAGGGAGGGGTGCGAGGATAGTTTTAACAATGTTTCAAATGACGCCGATCGCTGATCGCCGATATCGGGTCGGGGAAAGGCTTATGCGCATTAAGGTTTTGGCAAGGGGAAACACCGATCGCCGATCGCCGATATCGGATTGGGGGAAAGGCTTATGCACATTAAGATTTTGGCAAGGGAAAACACCGATCGCCGATTGCCGATATCGGGTCGGGGAAACGTCTGTGAGCAATACTTGACATACGAAGGGAACCGCCGATCACCGATATCTCCTATGGCTTTATCGGGTCGGGACTTCATCGATAGGCATGATAATGGTGCTTAAGAAAATGGCCGATTGCCGATATCGGGTCGGGGCTTTGGCCGATGGGTGCAATAGTGATGCACAAGGGAATGCCGATGGCCGATATCGCCGATAGCTTTATCGGGTCGGGGCTTGGCCTTTTGATTGCTTGATGCATACATTTTTGCTTTATTTCCAATATTTCAAAGGGATATTGCTTTTCTTGGATTTATTGGAATTTCATAAAGTAAGGATTATTGACATCAATTTTATTTTGAAAGGGACCCATTTCATATTCTAATGGTCTTGTGAATAATAATAAAGATGAAATGGGGGGTTGTTTTGCAAGGCACAACAGAACCATTCAAGTAGAGATCCCTTCACTCTTTTTGAATTTAAGTATAGGGGATTTATGTAGTGCATTATATTAGAGATCATGTTTGGGATTCAACTATGTTAGTAAGTCATTCACGTATGACTATTTTCATGAGAGGTAGTCGTAAGTGACTAATTTCTCATGATTTGAATAGTTCACTTAGCACTCATTGCATCAGGTGATGCTCACAGGGGTGAAGAAGCGGGGTTGAAATTGGTGAAATAAAGCACTTAGCGTTAATCATTGTAGAAATTTTGAATAATATGACACTTATTCACAGAGATTATCCTGATTATACACTCTTTGCAGAATCATCTATAATACATAACCTCCTTTATGTTTATCATCAATTTTGCGGAATTAAGAAACAATCGCATGCACACATTGAAGCATCAATCACACATATCAACACAATATATCACGGGGAAAGCATACAACTGAAAACCCCCAAATATCTGTATATTAGATTGATTGAGAACATGTAACAATACATAGTACAATACTCCTTGCAAGTACTCAGTACTATCTCCACTTGTTACACACAAACTAGCTCAGATTTAAATCAATCACAGGTTTAAATCTCCTCCGCTGCTTACCTGCCTCCACTGCGCAATCCTGCATGAGAATATATGAGAATGGCTGATCCAAATTCGTATTTCCCTTGGATATACCATGCAATCCTCATTGGCATTACTCAATCCATGCATGTGCAAATCTCATGCACAACTATAGTCACAACTGACAACCGTCTTTCCCTTTCACTCACCTCTAACACTTGTCTCCACTGAACTGTCCATGCACTGAGTTAGTTGATGTATTCTTCAGTTGCTTTATGAGTTAATAATTAGTGAATTAATTAATAACTAATTCACACCACTCAACATTAGTCTATTTTCCAGTTAGACTAACTACAACTAGTTCAACTAAGTCAAACTGAACACAACTTCATCAACTCCTGATCCAACTCCACCAGAACTCAATCACTGAAGTTCTAACTGAAGTCCTGCATGTAACAACTCAACTAGACATTAGGAAACTCGTATTTCCTTATTCCAGCTGCATGTGCCACATCCGTAGCTCGAACTAAAGTGCTCCAAGAGGATAAGATAAAGTTTATAGTCCAAATATTATTATGAGCTAATAATATTTGTCTGTTCTAAATTTAGACTGAGCAGTACCTCCACTGTTGTCTAAAAATAGAAGTCCATCAATTTTTACCAACATGACCAATCATCCATAAACAACATCCTGCAACTCATAGACCATGATCCATATTTCTAAAAATAGACTTTGCGCCAAAACCTGCCCAGCGGGCCCACTTAGTGAAGGCGACTTCTTTTCATTAAGCTCCATCATCTTGTTGCATTTTCAACAATCATCACTTCCGGGATACACTATCATAACACTATCATAACATTGATACATAATGAGATTCAATAATAATTATAATAAAAATAAAATGTCAATGATCGTGGTCATATCTTATATATGTACGAGATCATATTCAAAACATAATCTTAAAAGGAGAAATTACTGAATAGAGTCAAAATTGTGCAAATAAAATTGAGGTGTTCCACTTCCTTGAACGATATATGTAGTCACAAAACAATAATTTGTAACATGTATTACAAGTACATGAATCATTGAAGAAACACATTCACCCATTTTTTAATGTAGTCTCTATCGGGGGCAACTGTAACTTCCATTTTCACGTTTTTAGTGGAAATCTCTTTTACAGTTTCCCTAGTTTCTTCTTAAACCTCAACAATCGACTTAGCATTCTTATTATTGACCTTGAAAAAAGTAATTAGCCATGTGTCAATATGTTCTGCAGTAAAATCAATGAGCTCTCAAACTCCTCTTCCATTTTCTATTTTTTCTCCTCCAATTGAATTTGTAACCCGGTGTTTGAAATTAACTCAGAATCTTGCAGCATGTGTGGACCATCTAAGAATTTTGTAATATCCATTTCCCTCAGATATATATTACCTCTCCTTTTGAATAGGTCACTATAGGAATAATTTACATTCTCAAGTGTAGTGACCCTCTACACCCATCCAGCTTCCAATTTGATGCAGGAGCATCTAGCTCACCGTAATTGGGCAAAATCTCAACCAGGTTCGAAGGTTATTGATTGATTGGACTATTTAATTTTTACTGTGATAATTTTTCTTTTAACTTGTTTTACAGAGTCAGTGAATTCAGACATTTCTTTTTACTTAAATTAGAATTACTGTAGCTCAATTATTAGTTAGGAAATGGTTCGTTGAATTAGGGAAATAAGGACAAGCTGTTCCTCCAAATCTTGAAATGTCAAGCAAATATAGTTATTAACGACAACAGTCTTTTTGTAACCATATTCTATGACAGTTTGATTAACTGCAAAAATCAACTGAAAATAGAGAGATATAAACAAATCAAATGTAATAGAGAAGGGTTCAGTTTAATTAGAGGAGAAGAGAAATAAAGACAGTCAGAAGCATTCAAAGAAGCTATTTGTCCATCTGTATCATCTTTCCTACTGTTTGCCTAAATGAAACTTTTCTTTATAGCCTGATAAAATACCATACAAATAATGTCTATCAATATGCTGTTGTATGTATTCTAATACGAATCACAGTCAAGCATTAAACAGTTGGATGAAGTCTCGGTAACTTACAATCGCATATGAAATAAAAACACGCAATTATTTGATATCTATTTCACACACAGTCAAACAAGAATCCAGGCATATAATCTCTAGAAGTCCACGAAGAAGAATTTGTGTACAGCAGTCAGCCAATTCCAGTATTCGAGACCATAAGAGCAACCACAGAACAGAGGCGGAGCATAATTACAAACAGAGGTAACACTGCTATATATTCCTTTCATAAATTTCGTTTTAGAAAATCGAAGGACCATCGATAACATTGACTAATGTAAAAACCAGAACAATTTTATGAAAAGAAAAGTCCATTTATATACATAGAGTGAAAATACGACGCATTGTCGGAAAACAACACAAGCGAGAAAACCCTGGACTAGGGTTTGACAGAAACAAAACATCGACGACTTCCATTTCTTTTCCAACTTAACACAAGAGTGACCGAAAGGAATACGGCCAAACTACACTCCATTCAACGACCAAAGGATCTGGACAAGTCTACAGTAACCGAGCTATCGAGTAAACTACAAACTAGACATTTGAGATTCAGGCCTACCCAAGAACAAGCAGACTGTACAAGTCAAAGACTGGAGGATTCGTGCTCCCAGGTTGCCGACGACAACCTGCAACCAACAAACCGTTTGTATTACGAACAAAGCAAGAAGGAGAACTACAAGTAAATGTGAAAACGTGTGCGGAAAATTAACAGGACAGCGAATTACCTGAGTGAACGAAGTTGGAATCAACCGCAGTGACATTCTGGAGGAGTTGAACGACTGTAGACTAGAGGAGAAAATGGGTGAGTTCCAGTAGCAGAAGCCGAGAAAAATTGAAACAAGGACAGGAGGTATTACCTGTTCCCAACGAAGAACGAACGCCCGAAAGGTCCTGTGCTCGGGACAAATACCAGTGCCGCATTGTGAGAGCCCAGAAAAACAGCAAGTGAAAAAGATTTAACCAAATTCGAACCAGGCACAACAAGGGTTCAAGAGTTACAATAAAATCACAGTAACTTCCAGAATCGACCATAAAGCCCCGACCAAAACCACAAAGATGCGCTCACAGACTAGAAATACATTGCAACCAACAAACAAACGTTGAAGAACACCATACAGAATACGCACATGCATGGGAGGAAAGAACAGTAAAGCTTACCAAGTTTGAACCGCGGACCAAAGCCGAACAACCACCAATCTCGAACACCATTTCCATTACAGTTGCAAGCAGGTCGAATAGAGGAGGGACCGAGGTTTATCCCGAACAGAGGATTACACATACCAAGTGGAGCAGAGCAGACAACGTTCATAAAAGGAACCAAGAAAACCCTCGACTAGGAACCCTCTGCGCAAAGGAAGCGGAAGAACAATCCATAATTGGCATAAGGAACAAGGGTTAAGGCACGAAGAGTGAGCGGAGACAGTTTTGAGGCGGAGTATAGAGCATTTAGTGCAAGCATTAACTCTAGCCACCAACCTACCGTAGAATCCCGCGGATAATTACAGCTGAAGATTTTTTTTATTGCCACGTATACCCCTTTTCCAATGTGTAAAGTGTGGACCTTTGGGTTGGGTTACACCAGAGTGGTATCAGAGCATTGAGTTAAAGAGATTTAAAAAAAAATGGACGTAGGTAGACGAGGACGAGGCCGAGGTGCTCGTAGAATGGCAGATGAGGCATTACGAGAAGAATTCAGAGTTCTTATTGCTCGTTTGGAAGCAGTAGAGGCAGGCAGGCGAAGAGATCCAGAAATGGGCGATGTGAGTGAAGAAGAAGTAGAAGTGGCAGCAGATGGACCTGATGGTGAATCAGCAGAGGTGAAATTGCTGAAGTCTGTCCTATTATTGAACAGTAGACCAAAACCAGAACTCTCGACGTACGATGGTAGTTTGTTTATTGATGTTGTGTTGGATTGGATTAGTGAAATGGACAAGTATTTTGAATGCGAGGAAGTTAGTGAAGACCGTAGAGTCAAATTTGCAGCAACAAAGCTGAAAGGACACACAGCTCTGTGGTGGGATAGTGTCCAGAATGAGAGGAAGAGGTTGAACAAAACACCGATTAAAACTTGGACAAGGATGGTAGCCAAGTTGAAGGGCAGATTTCTGCCAAGGGACTATCAAATCGCGTTACATAGACAGGTACAAAACTTGAGGCAGAGGGGACTGACTGTGAAAGAGTACACAGAGGAGTTCTACTGAGTGAATTTGCGAGCCGGATATACAGAAGATACGACAGAAAGGATAGCCCGATATGTTAATGGATTGAGAATGAATATTTTGGATGAAATAAGTATTTGGTCTCCAAATAATACTGAGGAGGCATACCAAAGTGCAATTAAAGCAGAGGAGAAAATTAACCGAAGACAGAATGCCCGGAGAGGACGAGGGTCTGCCAGAGGGAGAGGCCAGTCCTATGGCAGGGGCCGGACTGCCAGCAACAGTGAGGAAGCCAACAGTTTGAGGACTTCGGGAACAACAGAAAAAGGAGACGGAGTGAGAGGTGGCAGATCGTTCCAACGCGGCAGAGGAAATGGCCGAGGAAGGGGAACTGGTTATCAATGCTATAGATGCCACAAGTGGGGGCACCATTCGTTTGAATGCCCAGAAATAGATTCAGCTGGACAGTGAGGCGCGTATGTGGCGCAACCGGAGGAAACAACAGCACCCCCTCAAGAGGCAGAGAATGCCCCAGAAACGGGAGAAGCTTTAGTGTTGCATAAGGTACTATTGAAACCAGTTGATGAGAGTGTCGAACAGACGCAACAGAAAGCTCTGTTCAGGACAATTTGCAAATCACAGGGTAAATTTTGTAAGATGATAATTGACAGTGGAAGTACGGACAATCTGGTATCCACAGAAATGGTGGAAAAGCTGGGGCTGAAGCGTTTAAAGCATCCCAGTCCGTATAGAGTTTCATGGTTACAAAAGGGTCACCAATTACTAGTGGACGAGCAAAGCGAGGTTGAATTTCAAATAGGTAGATATAAGGATAAAATTATTTGTGACATCATGCCGATGGACGTATGTCACATATTGTTGGGCAGGCCTTGGCAATATGATAGGAAGGTGACACACGATGGAGTGATGAACTGTTATAAATTTGAGAAAGACGGGGTCAGGCATACCCTTGTGCCTATCAAAGAAGAGAAGGAAACAACTGAAACAAACGAAACCAAAGCATTGCTAGTGAGTGGAAAGCAGTTTTTAAAACAGGTTGAGAACATCGAAATAGGTTATGCTGTAGTAAAAAAAACAAGGACAGTTCTCTTACATACAGAAATAACAGATTTACCCATGGAAATATAGTGAATGTTGGAAGAATTTACGGATATAGTAGTGGACGACTTGCCCGACAAGTTACCCCCCAAGCGGAGTATCAGTCACCATATTGACTTTATACCCGGAGCTAGCTTACCAAATAAAGCAGCCTACCGAATGAGCCCCAAGGATAATGAGGAAATCAAAAAACAGGTGCAAGAACTATTCGACAAAGGTTTAATAAGGGAAAGCTTGAGCCCATGTGCTGTGCCAACAGTCCTCGCCCCCAAGAAGGGAGGAGAGTGGCGGATGTGCACCAATTCAAGGGCCATCAATAAAAACACCATCCGGTACAGATTTCCGTTACCGCGTATGGATGATATGATGGACTGTTTAAGTGGGGCAGCTTACTTCTCCAAAATAGTCTTGAAAATCGGATATCATCAGATTCGGATACGGGAAGGAGATGAGTGGAAAACGGCTTTTAAAACAAATGAGGGATTATATGAATGGCTGGTCATGCCATTCGGGTTGAGCAATGCATCCAGCACATTCATGAGACTCATGAATGAGATGTTGAAGGAATATATTGGGAAATTTGTGATAGTTTATTTAGATGACATTCTTATCTTCAGCAAGACAAAAGAGAAACACTTCTGGCATGTGCACAAAGTGTTAGAAAAGCTACAGCAGAACAAGCTACTAATAAATTTGAAGAAATGTACGTTTCTGCAGAGGGAATTAATTTATTTGGGATTTGTGATAGCAGAAAACGAACTAAAGATGGATCCGGAAAAGGTAACAGCAATAATAAATTGGCCGTCACCGAAAAATTTGTTTGAGGTACGTAATTTCCATGGATTGGCAAGTTTCTATAGAAAGTTTATTAAGAATTTTAGCGGGATTTGTGCTCCTATGTTAGAAACCATCAAAAAGGCCAGCCAACCTTTTCGATGGATAGAAGCAGCAGAAAAAAGTTTTCAACTGTTGAAAAAAAAGATTACGGAAAGACCGATCCTCAGGCTACCAGATTTTCAGAAATTATTTCAGGTATGTTGTGATGCTAGCGGGACATCGATCGGGGCTGTACTCAGTCAGGAGGACAGGCCTGTGGCGTTTTTCAGCGAAAAACTGAATGAGAGTAGGAAGAAGTACTCATATGACAAAATTTTATGCAGTAGTACATGCTTTAAGACACTGGAGGCATTATTTATTAGGGAATGAATTCGTGTTGTTTTCAGATAATTCTGCGTTGCAATATGTAATGCAGCAACACAAACTCAATCATAAACATGCCAAATGGATGGAGTACTTACAGAGTTTTAACTTTGTGCTGAAACATATTAGTGGACAAGCAAACAAGGTGGCCGACGCATTAAGTAGAAAGGCTCTACTTTTGCAGGAGAGTGTTGTACAGGTTTTGGGTTTTGAACATTTACGAGATCTTTACCAAACAGATGCAGATTTCAGAGAAGCCTATGAGGCGTGCCAGAACCCTTTGAGAAGGGGTAATAGTCCTTAGTTAGATTACAATATACAGGAAAAGTTTCTATTTAAAGGAGGACAATTGTGTATCCACAACTGTTCCATGAGGGATAATATTATTCGCGAAAAACATAGCGGGGGTTTGGCTGGACACTTCGGTATAGATAAGACCCTGGAGCAACTTAGTCATTTCTATTTTTGGCCAAGAATGCGACGAGACGTACAACGTTTTGTGACTAAGTGTAAGGTGTGTCAATTAGCGAAGGGACACAGCCAGAACACAGGATTATATACACCATTACCTGTTCCAGGCAGACCATGGGATTCTGTTAGTCTAGATTTTGTTTTAGGACTGCCAAAAACACAGAAAGGATATGATTCAGTGATGGTGGTGGTGGAGCGTTTCTCAAAAATGGCACATTTTATACCTTGCCGGAAAACTAGTGACGCCACTCACATGGCCCACTTGTTTTTTAATGAGATTGTCAGATTACACGGGTTACCAACAACCATCCTATCAGACAGAGACGTGAAGTTCATGGGACATTTTTGACGTACCTTATGGAAAAAAATGAACACCCAATTAAGCTACAGTTCTGCTTATCACCCGCAAACCGACATGCAGGCAGAGGTTGTGAACAGGAGTTTGGGAAACCTGTTACGCAGCTTAGTCGGGGAAAATTCATGGATGTGGGACCGAGTTCTAGCGCAAGCAGAGTTTGCTTACAACGATTCACCAAATCGTAGCACAGGTCTTAGTCCCTTTCAGATCCTATATGGCATGCACCCTCATGGAGTGCATGAACTTTGGGATCTTAGTTTACAGGAACGACGGAGTGCGGATGGAGAAGATTTTGCTAACGCAATGAGGGATTTACATGAACAGGTGAAGGCAAAATTACAGGACAACAGCTCAAAATATAAACAACATGCAGATCTAAAGAGAAGAGAAGTTCATTTTGAGGTAGGGGACGAAGTCCTGGTACACTTGCGTAAGGAACGTTTCCCTAAGGGTACATACAATAAACTAAAGTACAAAAAGATAGGACCTTGTAAGATCTTGCGAAAATTTTCGACAAATGCCTACGAAATACAATTGCCACCCGGAATAGGCATTTCACCTATCTTCAATGTAGCAGATATGTTCCCGTACACAGAGGATCTCACGGGGGAAAAGAAATATGGACCCGGACAATCCATGCGGAACACCCAGGAAGACGGAGAAACTTGGAAGAGACAGATGCCTTATGTCCAACCTCCTGAGATTGAAGGCATCCTCGAAACTCAGGTAGTTAGACGTACTCGGCGGAAAAATTATTTTCAGTACTTGGTCAAGTGGAAGAACCGTCCGATTGAGGACAGCTCATGGCTTGACTCCAGGCAGATTGGAGAAATAGGAACGTCGGTCGAGGAGCTCATGAACCGAAGTCATGATCTCTTTTTACCCCGGGAGCCTGATGTAGGAGCATCTAGCTCACCGTGATTGGGAAAAATCTCAACCAGGTTCGAAGGCTATTGATCGATTGGACTATTTAATTTTTACAGAGTCAGTGAATTCAGACATTTCTTTTTACTTAAATTAGAATTACTGTAGCTCAGTTATTAGTTAGGAAATGGTCCGTTGAATTAGGGAAATAAGGACAAGATGTTCCTCCAAATCTTGAAATGTCAAGCAAATATAGTTATTAACGACAACAGTCTTTTTGTAACCATATTCTATGACAGTTTGATTAACTGTAAAAATCAACTGAAAATAGAGAGATATAAACAAATCAAATGTAACAGAGAGGGGTTCAGTTCAATTAGAGGAGAAGAGAAATAAAGACAGTCAGAAGCATTCAAAGAAGCTATTTGTCCATCTGTATCATCTTTCCTACTGTTTGCCTAAATGAAACTTTTCTTTACAGCCTAATAAAATACCATACAAATAATGTCTATCAATATGCTGTTGTATGTATTCTAATACGAATCACAGTCAACCATTAAACAGTTGGATGAAGTCTCGGTAACTTATAGTCGCATATGAAATACAAACACACGTTTATTTGATATCTAATTCACACACAGTCAAACAAGAATCCAGGCATATAATCTCTAGAAGTCCACGGAGAAGAATTTGCATACAGCAGTCAGCCAATTCCAGTATTCGAGACCATAAGAGCAACCACAGAACAGAGGCGGAGCATAATTACAAATAGAGGTAACACTGCTATATATTCCTTTCACAAATTTCATTTTAGAAAATCGAAGGACCGTCGATAACATTGACTAATGTAAAAAGAAGAACAATTTTATGAAAAGAAAAGTCCATTTATATACATAGAGTGAAAATACGACGCATTGTCGGAAAACAACACAAGCCAGAAAACCCTGGACTAGGGTTTGACAGAAACCAAACATCGGCGACTTCCATTTCTTTTCCAACTTAACACAGGAGTGACCGGAAGGAATACGGACAAAATAAACTCCATTCAACGACCAAAGGATCTGGACAAGTCTACAGTAACTGAGCTATCGAGTAAACTACAAACTAGACATTTGAGATTCAGGCCTACCCAAGAACAAGCAGACAGTACAAGTCAAAGACTGGAGGATTCGCGTGCCCAGGTTGCCGATGGCGACCTGCAACCAACAAACCGTTTGTATTACGAACAAAGCAAGAAGGAGAACTACAAGTAAATGTGAAAACGTGTGTGGAAAATTAACAGGACAGCGAATTACCTGAGTGAACGAAGTTGGAATCAACCGCAGTGACATTCTGGAGGAGTTAAACGACTGTAGACCAGAGGAGCAAATGGGTGAGTTCCAGTAGCAGAAGCTGAGCAAAATTGAAACAAGGACAGGAGGTATTACCTGTTCCCAATGAAGAATGAACGCCCGAAAGGTCCTGTGCTCGGGGCAAATACCAGTGCCACATTTTGAGAGCCCAGAACAATAGCAAGTGAAAAATATTTAACCAGATTCGAACCAGGCACAACAAGGGTTCAAGAGTTACAATAAAATCACAGTAACTTCCAGAATCGACCATAAAGCCTCGACCAAAACCACAAATACGTGCTCACAGACCAGAAATACATTGCAACCAGCAAACAAACGTTGAAGAACACCATGCAGAATACGCGCATGCATGGGAGGAAAGAACAGTAAAGCTTACCAAGTTTGAACTGCGGACCAAAGCCGAACAACCACCAATCTCGAACACCATTTCCATTACAGTTGTAAGCAGGGTGAATAGAGGAGGGACCAAGGTTTATCCCGAACAGAGGGTTACACATACCAAGTGGAGCAGAGCAGACAACGTTCACAAAAGGAACCAAGAAATCCCTCGACCAGGAACCCTCAGCGCGAAGGAAGCGGAAGAACAATCCATAATTGGCATAAGGAACAAGGGTTAAGGCACGAAGAGCGAGTGGAGACAGTTTCGAGGCGGAGTACAGAGCATTCAGTGAAAGAATTAACTCTAGCCACCAACTTACCGTAGAATCCCGCGGATAATTATAGCTGAAATTTTTTTTATTGCCACGTATACCCCTTTTCCAACGTGTAAAGTGT
Organism: Pinus taeda; assembly: GCA_000404065.3. Lineage (NCBI taxonomy): Eukaryota > Viridiplantae > Streptophyta > Pinopsida > Pinales > Pinaceae > Pinus > Pinus taeda. Next base: position 8,300 of record APFE030947854.1, on the reverse strand, counting down.
GGACCTTTGGGTTGGGTTACACCACAATTGCTTCACTAGTTCACTATCTGGTAGCTATTGGTTTTACTTTTCGAAATCATAGAGTAGTTGTAGCCTTCACTTAAAAATATATAATTCATTGTCAAAAAATTTCTTGTCTTTTGTAAGATTATTGTAAACCAAGATTGTAAATATCGTCAGTTGCTTTTACAAATGCATTAAATTGAAAACTACTTGCGAGGCATCATCAATAATATTTGGCATATGTTGTCGAGGATATAAGCCTTCATTGCCTTAAGCACATTGGTAACATTTTGAGTAATCACACCATTCGTAGATTGTTGCAATACCATGAGGCCCATTGTGTCAATGCTACACATATCAATATCCATATATTCTTGATCAATAATCTTTTTATTTTCAACCTTTACCTTTTCAACTCTCAATTTTTTGTTGGTCTTGTAAAATTTTGCATTTTTCAATGTGACAGGACATTCATCGAAAATAATGTCCTCTTTTGAAATTTTCTCCATTATTTTTTTATTCTTTGTTAAACAAGTAGCAACCCAGTTGGGTGGTTCACTACTATCAATTTCCAAGCCTATAGCTTGTTGAATTCTCTCTCTATTCACGACTCGGTCAATTTAAGAATATAATGAAATAAATTAATTATTTTATAGTATATATATACTATAGTATATATATATATATATATTAACTTTAATCTCTAATATATCTAATTATATATTATTATTATTATTTTTATATTATATATATATAGAATCTATATTCGTGAGGGTGAGGGGTGGTGGTGGTGGGTGTTTGGGTGAGGGGAGGTGAGTTATAATATCAGTATATAATATTATATTATTGTAGGAGAGATTTGAGAGTGAGAGGGGAGATATAGAGAAGAGGAGAGAGCTATCGTAACTTCAGATCTATCAAGCGTCAAGAGGGATAAAATCTCTTAAGGTGAAAATATTTACTCAAGTTTTGCGCTTAAAAAATGGATTTGCATCTTGAGGGATTTGATCCCTCTCGATGCTTGATAGATCCAGAATTAAGATGGATTTATGCTGGTAATCCTAAAATGAAAAAATGTGATGTTGCATTACCACTTTCCAAAATTAACATGAAAATCATGATTTAATACAATCTTAAAAAAATAAAACAATTGATAAAATTCACATTTTATTCAAATTCTCATTAAATTAATAGCATTGTTCCATAAAAGCTTGTTCACTTACCCAATGAAAATATTGTACCTAGATATTTCTATGCTTGTGTCTAGTTCTCTAACCATAATTAAAGCCAAGACAAGGTTAAAGGGAGAAGCTTGTGCGACTCAAAGTATATGATCAAGAAGGTTGGTTGAAACCAAGAAGATTTTATAGTATTGAACTTAGCACTATTATGATAGCCAAGTTAAGGACAAAGATGATTGGATTGTTATTGCTTGCTATATAGCAGTGGTATACAAAATTCTTGGTAGAATTCAAAATGGCATTAGACCGTATGGATTTTTTCAAGTGGAGAGATGTCGAGCAAAAAAAATGTATCTGATACATTGGTTTTGTGAATGAAAAGTCTATCAATTAACATCTATTAGTGTTTCTACACTAAAATTATTAAATTTGTTAAATTTTATAAATGAGTTCTTTCATCTTTCTTTGATTTAAATATGTTTTGAAGGTATTATTGATTCTTTATATATATATTACAATACTCCGTTTGCAATTATATAGTATTATATATATATATAAATAAATATAGATTATTTTTTTTGAAGAATATAATTTATAAGGGTTAAAATCATTTAACATATACATAATTTATTTTTTCTTAAAAAAACTTTACACATCTATCTTTCATAGACAAAATCCTAATTGCTCAAAAAAAAATGAGTAATGAAGTATTTTTAGACATATACTTCATCCAAAAGGCACCCAAAATTAGTTTTCACAATCTTATTTAGAACAATGATAAAACCAAAAAAACCATTTATGGTGCTTATGAATAACTAACCACTTTTTTTCCACACTATTTGTTTGTAATTAGCTATTAATATTTTAAATAATGGATGTAAACTTTATTTATCTTGTGATTAGTGCTTTTTGTTTTAACCATTTATGGTGCCTTTTGAATAACTAACCACTTTTCTTTCACACTTTTTGTTTTGTAATTATTTATTAATATTTTAAATAATTGATGTAAATTTTATTTATCTTGTGATTAGCGGTTTTTGTTTTATTGATTTTAGTTCCTATTTTTCTATACCAGGAAACTATGTCCAAAATTATTTTCACACAAATCAAATACAAAATATTAAAAAAATTAATTTCACAACCAAAAAAATATAGCATTGTCATTAAACATGTTAATTTAGTGCCATGCTTAGGTCTATTTCAAGTATGGTTAGTGCAATAAATTTTATTATTCCAATAATTATATATAAATTTAGATTATAGTGTAGCATTTTTTTTTAATAATATTTTGTTTTGGACCACCCTTTAAATTACATAAAAACATAAGCTCCAAGAAGGTGAAAATATAGATTCATATGGTGACACATGGTGATGGTGACATTGTTGGACAAATTTGCATGCTTTCTATACACTAACACTAAATTATAAATATTCTAACATCAATAATTCTAAGTTTACTTCACGATAAACTAGATGGATGTATAAACTAGATGAATGTAATGTAGAAGATTTTCATATACTTGTCTACTTAACCATATAAACGATAAACAAGATGGATGTAATGTAGAAGATTTTCATATATCTGTCTACTTGAACACTATAAAATTGGATTCTTGTGCTTTAAGTTATTACACATATATTATTCTTTAATATCATGTTTTTTTCCTAGGATAGAATAAGAAATGATTTATTTGTGCATAATTTTATAGTTTTTCATTTTTCTCTATTACTTTACTCCATCTTTTAGTATGTAATTTTAATACTTTCGAGTAACAAAACACCATCAACAATATAAAATGTATAATCGTGGAGCACAATATAACACAACAAATCCACCTTGAGATAGAATCTATTTCCTTCTTGTACACTCCATAGTTGTAGGAGGAAAATCCTTATGTGGTTAAAAAAATTAACTTTAAGGTTCTTTGGTCTCTGTAGAGAAATTTTGAATATATTACTTTTCAATGAGTGAATAATGAAAAGAGTAATCTCAATTAAAAAATGATATATTACTTTTCAATAAGTGAATAATGAAAAGAGAAACATCAATTAAAAATAATAAAATAATTTAGTAGTTTTTTTTTAATAGTTTTAATGAAAATAATTTTATTAGATTAATAATGAGAAACTTAATATTATAGGATAATGTAATAATAATAAAAATAATCAATACTCAATCACTAACATGATCAAAATGATTAACTCTATTAAGAGTCAATAAAGTAAGTACTATTAAACATTGAAATGCATAATTATTTCTTTTTTATCTAATTTACTATTTATACATAATACATAATGTTATTAGGTTTAACATAGAGTAAGCGAGAAGTAGTAAAGTAAAAGTAAATTCTTGATTTATAATAACACATAATATCAATTGACAATCTGAAGGCTTCTCACACATTTGGTTATCTACAATATATATAAAATATTTATTCTATTCTTTTTATTTATTTTGAAAAACATCTAAAATAATCTCATGTTGATCACACTTCTTCATTATATTGTAAGAATGATTTTTTCGGAAAATATTTGTGTTTGCAAATTTATTTTGTCCAAGAACTTCACCCATCATCACGGATTTTACTTTTATTCCCATGATGATGGATGAAGTGCTCACAAAAACTATTTAATAAACTAAATTTAAAAAAATATAGTTATTTTCCAAAAATTCATCTTACAAAAAGTTAAAACATCTTTATTCAACAAGGGGAATAGTTGAGATGCAACATAGTGTTGGAAATGTATTCACTACTGGGGGGTGAATCACTAGTGATGGCCTTTTGTCAATTTTAAATTTTTTTACCACAATGTCAAATAGTCATATACATCCACAATATTAGTTTATCAAAACATGAAAGAAGTAGAAACTCATAAAATAATAAAGATGAGAAACATCAACACAAGCATGCACACATAAGAACACAAGTATTTCTGGTGGAAACCCTTTCGGGAGGAAACTACCCTGCTACTGTTGCGCTGCTCAATTATTTTATTAAGCTTCTAAACAAAATTTTACATGGATTAGCTTACACCGATAATCTGGGAGACTCAGCTTCCTTCACAGTATGTTGGCATCTATCAGACATGAAATTTGTTTCTCTCTAGGATCTACGTATTGCCATCCGTTGGAAGCTCCCACGACCAATGATCCTCTCCCAACTACCATTGGACCATCCAAATCCTATTGGATGGAGAAATATATTCCTTCTACTGAATCTGCCAAATCATTGTCTTCTATGAAGCCTCCATGCCTTCACTTCCTCCATGCGAACCACATTTCATAAATGTTTCATATTGGGTTCTATATTCGCTCAACATGAGAAACCCAACAACACCATCGTTCTACGCATCAAATTTAAATCAAAAACCTTCCCTATAGAGGATTATTTATTCTCTTCTACTCATAACAATATCTACTCTCTAACAAACCACAAAATGCCAATTCTCCTCGACTTCGACAACACACAAAATCTAAATATTTTTTTCTCAAATCATCTTTGAATTTTGCATACATAAATATGATTTATCTCTCCAATATTGTGTGAATAGATGCAACAATCTCTGCTCACTCATAATTCCCTCACAATGGAATACTCTCACACTCTCAAAACAACCAACCAAATAGACTCAATTCCTTCCTTTATTTATCAATTTTCTGTGTTGCGTCACTTAGTAAATGCTACAGGTTATGGACCACTCAACAATCCTTTTTACACGCTTCATATTTTATTGAGGTAGGATTCTTGACCATATCAACCAATAAATCTAATTTCCTTTTGATATCTTCAGCCTTGATCGACTTCTAGAGGGCCCACAACCTTTTCTGACCATATGCCGAAAAATTATGATCAAGAACTTCTCCACAAAACCAAAATTAGAAACATTTTGGGAAGAAATCACATCGAAATATTTAGGTCAACGTGTTTTGAACAAACCTATGTGGTTCATCATCAGGACAAGAATATGGTTTGCAGAAGCTTAAATTTGAATAAAACCAAAATTAGCTGAGCAATGTAAGGAATATGGAGAAAAACTCGTGAAAAACCTCAGTCATACCCACAACACACACTCCATACGAATGGAACTTGTCAGTCACTCCCATATTCTTTCATGCCAGTGACTGGAGCTTTTCAATCCCTCTCATGACTCAACATCCATGTGACTAGGGCAGAGGATGAAGGGAGACATCTTTCCTCAGCTAAGGAGTCAGGAAATTCTCCACCTTCTCCAAAGCTTGAAAATCCTCTATAGGACCATTGGAATTCATGGACACCTCTGCAACACTTCACCAAATCAATACCATGTCACTATCATCATTATCAGTCAAACTAGGTTGACTAGGATGTAAACCAACAACCATACTAAAGCATTTGGACCATCAAACTACTCCACAAACACTTTGCCATCAATATGTAGTTCCAGAACATGTCAAACATCCAACACTTATACAACCATCTCAAGCACCCATTGACACATGTAGATCCTCTCCAAGCCCAATGTATAACATCATCAACATGTGGACCTAATTAGGACATGTAGACCTAATCAACAAGGCTCATAAAATCTAACTCCTGTAGCAACCACCAACATCTTTATGCAGAAACATGATAAAGAAGATCATCACATAATTGATTATCAGGGGAAGGTCTCCAAACTAGTGCAACACAACATCATACAACTCAACAACAACATGATCATAAGGACCATGACATCCTTTGATCACAATCTATATGAAACACCTATAAATCACATCTCCAAGCTAGTAGACATGCCAAGGACCATCCACACATAATATATACACAAGCCACCTTCATCCACACATACACATACATAACCAATTCATTTGCAACTGAAGCAACTGGGTTGACATCAATGCCAACCGAAAACACACCTGCAACACTGTGACACACATCAATGCCAACATATAGTCCCTGCCTCTACCACTAATTGTGCATTTCATCATTAGCGCAAGGTTCACATTTCATCATTATTCCAGAATATTTTTTGCATTTGCAATATGTTGTTATTGTATTTCACTTCTGCATAGTCATTTTTTCATTATTCATTACTAAATCCATTCTTATACAAGAATGTTTTTCCCTCCACACAACTTGTCCATACAACTACTTTTGCATTCAATAATGCTAGGAGTCATTGACTTTGGAAGCTCCACACAACATTGTCCATACTACTACTTCCACACTCAATAATGCACATTCTATTACCCACACTTCTCCTTTAGAACAACTACAAATTCCATTGAGAAGAAGAAGCTAAAGGTAACACCTCATAAAAAATACATAATATTAAATTTTTGCATTACTAAACTAATAAAAATAATTAGTAATATTGTGGAAGGAACTCATTGTGTAGAGAATTTGCAGTTCTCTGCACAAGATATTTAGCTAAGAAAGTGCCTAATGCAAACCTAAAATAAGCAAAGGTGAATCATTAATGTGGAGTTCATATTTTATTCTTATTATTTCACATTGGTAATGTGTTGTTATTATCACCTCTGCAAACAACGAAAGTCATTTTATAATATCTTATTTCAATATTCCAAAGCTTCGTTTGCACAACTCTAGATTTTGTCATTTATTAGTTATTAATCACCTTTTGTTCCTAATTACTATATTTATTAATAAAAATAAAATAAAATAAATCTATTTATTGATAAAAGCTAAGGTTTCACTAAAAACAGATAAAATTAGAGTCAGGGCTGAATTATTTGATAATATAGATAATTCAGTGCAGAAGAAACTCATTGTGCAGACTCCACATAATAAGCCATCATTTGTACTCTCACACACAACCACCTACACATAAATTAATTGACACATTCATATGGATATGGTATTTAAACAAAGTAATAATCTCTTGTGAAAAATTCCATTTTCAATTTCGTGTAAGAAAATAGTGGGGAAGGGAGATTATTGTGTGGAGGGAAGTTCAATGTGCAGAAGTTTAGCTCATTGTGTTGGCCTCCTTACAATGAACTTTTTTCTGCACAATAATATTTTTGGAGTTGAAGCCTGCAAAAAAAATATAAATCCATTTTTTTTAAATTTAAAAAAGAACTTTTACTTCTTGTAGGTATGTAAAAAGCTCTCAATATTTCATTCTATGCACTTCAACATTCCACAAAATATATTAATAATAAAATAAGTACACACAATCACCTCTACACAAATTTGTTCGCACAAGTACTTCCACACTCAATAATTCCTTGATTCATATAAGATATGAACACACATAGTCATCTCCACATAACTTCGTCTGTACAACTATTATGTACTCAATATCGTGTTTCGATTATTCTGCACAACTAGTTCTGTGGTTGTGAACAAAATGTTCCTAAATGATAATTAAAAAAGAGACTTATATTTTTACTATTTTAATAAACCTTACAGAAAACCTTTCAGAAACTCTTTTTTTCACACAACACTTTTTTGTTCACATGTTCTGTAAACATATCTTGTACTAATGATCATAATAATCTAGCCATGAGAGAGAGTGGTTTCTAGAGAAGCATATTAATGCATGTAGTTTCATTCACACTCTCTTAGATGGATGAAATAAAAGAGAGATAAATTCTAGTAGGAATGGGAACTAATAATTTCATACGATACTTAATTAATTAAAAATTGTGCTTACTACGAAAAAATATGTACAAAAAGCACATTTCATTGAGAAAAAACTTTGTTTAGTGAAGTGCAGAGAAAGTTCATGTTGGCCGGATAAATCGATCTTGTAGACAAGGCTGATCTCCCTAGTATCAAAAGATATCTAACAACAAGTAGGACAAGCAAATCTATCTTTCTCTAAACATATACGATTCATAACAAAAACTACAAAGGTGTTTAGACCCTACCTTAAGTCCAACGCTAGTTTGTGGCAGCCATCCTTCAACTGTCTGAAAGAGTTTCCTTTTGAGAACCTACAATCACAAACAAGCACACATCAAATAACACCTACATATCTAATATCATAAATCATGTTCATTATGGTGATCAAGGAATCCATAAAATAAACTATAAACACAGCCTATTGAGAAAAACAAACTTATTTGTATTAAATTTGAAATAGAAGAACCTTACAACCTTTTCAGCCTTG
>APFE030947844.1:0-13232 GCA_000404065.3 Pinus taeda | reverse complement strand
CCTTACATTATTATTGTTATGTCGGCTCTGATTATATTATGACCCCTTAGACTCTTATATATAGAAAGGAGGTCTTGTCATTTGTAACATCGAATAATTGTTCATTTGTGTAATGTAAAGGAGGTTGCCCCCTCGAAGAGGCTTACTTCTAAGGTGTTGATCTATCATTTCTATCTTTTTGTGAGTTGGTTTCATAACAAAAATTTTCTTGCATAATCCATAGATGGAAACATCAACATTCAACAAGCGGATACTAGTCACTACATTGAAGACAAAATGGAGGACCTTATTTCTCATCCTCCAAAATTTTTTAACTTTTGAAGGTAGGTTTGATACTATGCTTTTTTACCATGCTTGAATGCTCATGCATTTTGTAGAAGTAAAGGAAATGAATTTATGTTATTCCTTAATGTGGAGTTTAAAGAAAATGGCCTTCAATATTCGAAGAGAAGCTTGAAATATTGATAAAGCCTTATATCACCATGGTTTGATAAATATTCTAATCCAAGCTCATCTAGATTCTATTGGTGATAACTAGATAGGTTTTTTTCTTAGAAATCATTTTGTAGAAGCTTCAAAAGAAGTAAAATTTCCAAAAGCAAAGCAGATTCGACAACGAGCATCACATAACCCTAACCCTGAAGTTGTTGTTGAAAATGAGGGTTTGATTACTGATAAATCGAAAACAATGGAAATTCCACAGAAGAAGACATACCACTCATTCAATATAGAAAGAAAGAAAAATGATACAAAGGGTTAGAAGAGAGAAATCCAATGAAAAGATACAGGAGCATGAGGCCACAAAAGAAAAGGAAGCAGTTGTGCATCAAGAAAATAAACAAAGAACAAAGGGAAGGACTGCGCCAAAAACATTAGAGTCAGATCATAAATTGAGAAGAAATAAATGACTTTCCAAACATCTAGTTGAACCAACACAACAAAACCCTGCAAAGACAGTCAATCTTTAATAGGAAGATGATGTTTACATGGAAATAGAGGCAAAATGTTCATATCATTGGGATCCATTGAGAAATACTCCAAAAATTGACCCATCCCAACACGAAGTGCGTGAATATATAGATAATTTAGAGCAGAAAGTGAAATAAAAGGTAAATTCTTCTGACGAAACTCAATTTCATGGAGAATTTTTATGTGATGATGATCTTGTAATTAGTATAGAAACTTATGCAACTACTTATCAAGCAAAACAAGAAACCATTCATTGTTTGAAAGAAGATATTTATCAGTTAGAAGTACTAAATAAATACATCAAAGAAGAGAATCAAATAGTCAAAGTACAAAATGAACTCCTCAAGGCACAAAATGACACCATGTTTTAAGAATGTGTTTCTGGTATAAGAAGAAGAAAAAATTTGAAACTAACAACAAATTTCTCAGAATTGAAGTCAGGGGTCCATGAGAAAAACTTCTAATGAGAAAACCTAGATGGTCTATTAAGATGAGAAATAGGGAGGGGCTAAGAAATATGGATTTACTGATTCAAGCCTCAAAAGCAGTAAAGTAATAGAGGATAATTACTTAGTTTTGAGCTTTTGTGCATGAGGACATGTTACATCCTCTTCATGGGAGAATTTTGGACTCTCAAATTGTCCTCAATTTTGACATCCTTTTTTCCTTCATTTCACCCATTCCATATATTTTTTATATATCTTTATAGGTTAGAATTTCATCAATGCCATTTCAGCTATAACAAAAGGTATCAAATGATTTAACAACCATAATCTATAACTTATTTATGAATTTTATTATAATATATATTTGGCTATCAAATAATATGATCTATTTTATCTTGGATACAAGATCAAACATCAAACCAAGACAATACACTTGCATAGAAGAGATTGGGCAGAAAGGATTCCAGAAGCACTTTGGGCATACCATACACATGGACAAATACTACTGGACACACTCCTTGTGAGCTTGTCTATGGTAAGCAAGTTTTTCTTCTTATTGAATTCCAAGTGGAGACATTCAAAAGAACATAAATATTGGGCCTTAATCTATCTAAAGCCAAAAAACATAGGTTAACATATTTGAACGAGTTAGATGAGATCCAAAAAGATGATAGCAAAAGAACCAACATAGTCCAACAAAAAAGATCAAGATGGCATGAAATATTCATCAAAGTTAAGAAATTCAAGCCACGTGACTAGGATTTTATTTTTTACTCTAAATTCAAAGATTTTCAAGGAAAATTTCAGACTCACTGGCTTGGTCCTTATGAGGTAGATATTGTTTTTGATAATAGAGTAGTTAGAATCAAGACTATTGATGAAGAAATTATTACCTTCCTTGTTAATGGCCATATCACAAGCCCTTGAAAAAAGAAAAATTGTCAAATATTTGAAAAATAATTTTGATTTCAAGTTGGTTGAGAAAGGAGATATTCAATTAATTCTTTACTTGATATATAATATATATATTATATATAATATATATATATATATATATATGAAAACCAATATATATATACATGAAACCAACATTGTCATGTCTATACATAAAATCTTAACTTAAAACCAAGAACTATTGGTAGTTTAGATTTTCAAAATTCCCTTTCTTGTCCCATTTTTTTTATCCCTTATCTTTCCTTTAATAAATTTTCCAGGTCTAATCAGCATTTTGGAGACCTTGTTTTCTTCAGATTATTCTAAAAAATAAGCAACAACAAGAAAGATCATCCACGTCATTAAAAATATAATTTTTAGAAAATTATAACGTTTGGAAGATGGCAACAAAATTTGTCAATTTTTGTAGCTCAATTTAAATTCCACAACTAAGTGACAAACCTGTAAAAGTAAAATTGATCCACATCCAAATGGCATCATATAATGGACAAATGGATACATCAAAAGCTATAAAAGTTATGTACAAATGATGTTAATTCATTTTCATTAAAGAATAATAGATCTATGGGCTTCAATAATAATTGTTGATACACCTTTCTTTAAAATGATGATTGTGTACTTCAATTTATCATGTTTATGTCTTACCCATTTACCACAACATATTTCATCATGATAGAATCCTTCCACCAGATGTAAATTATTTTAAAAATTCCCATGGTCCTATAAAAATGGATTGATTGAGCTCATGGGAAATTATTAGCAAAGGAGGTGTCTTGTTCAAATTCAATCACTTGTTTATCTTATCCATAGGACCTACTTCCATCAGTCTTACTCACTTGCTGCCATATCCATCTCCATTCATCCCTATCAAGAAAGAGGTAATTTGAGGGTTTTACTTTTCTTCCGCCATGGGTTTTATTGTCAGGTTTGAACCACAGGGAGAAATTTGTCTTAACGCCTATCCAAAGGTAAGAGACCAACTATAGAAAGTGAGATGGCTTTAGTTATTTGAGAAATTCAATGGATATGAAGTAGAAGTTACACATGCTTTTGCTAAATCATTTGATGGTCTAGAGGCTGAAATAGGGGATACCAAGCTCAAAATTACTAAGTCATTCATAGTAGAAGAAACATGGTTGCCTCGAACTGGAGAAAGTTGGTACAAAAGTCAAAGGCTAAGGGATGAATACTAGAAATTTTTCTTTCATAATCCACAGATGGACACATAATTATTCAAGAAGCGGATACTAGTCATTGCATTGAAGACAAAATCGAGGAACTTACTACTTATCCTCCAAAAGTTTTTAAATTGTGAAGGTAGGCTCGATACTATGCTTTTTTACCATTCTTGAATGCTCATGCATTTTGTAGAAGGAAAGGAAATGAATTTACCTTATTAATTAATGTGGAGTTTAAAGAAAATGGCCTTCAATATTCGAAGATAATCTTGAAATATTGATAAAGCCTTATATCACCGTGGTTTGATAAAGATTCTCATCGAAGATCATCTATATTCTATTGAAGATAATTGGCAAGATTTTCTACTTCAAAATCATTTTGTAGAATCTTGAAAAGAAATAAAATTTCCAAAAGAAAAGTGGAGTTGACGATGAGCATCACAAAACCTTAACCCTAAAGTTGTTGTTGAAAAAGAGGGTTTGACTACTGATGAATAAAAAACAATAGAAATTCCACCAAAGGAAGTCATACCACTCAATCAATATTTGCACAAGGTTATAAAGAAAAACAAGGGACATAGTGTTAGAAGAGATAAAGAAAATGAAAATATACAGGAGCATGAAGCTTAAAAAGGAAAGGAAGCAATTGTGGATCAAGAAAAGAAACAAAGAACAAAGGGAAAGACTACATCAAAAAAATTGGAGCCATAATTTTGTTTTTGGAGAAGAAGTAAATGAATTTCCAAACATCCAATCGAACCGACACAACAAAACCCTCCAAAGAGTGTCAATCTTGAAGAGGAAGATAATATTTACATGGAAATAGTGGAAATTCTTTCATATCATTAGGATCCGATAAGAAAGACTCCAGAAATTGACCTGACTTAACAAGAAGTGTATGAATATATAGATAATTTAGAGTAAAAAGTGCATGAAAAGGTAACGTCTTATGATGAAACTCAATTTCATGAAGAAGTTTTATATAATGACAATCCTATAATTCGTCTAGAAACTCATGCAACTACTTCTCAAGAGAAACAAGAAACCATTCATTAGGGGAATTTTGAGGTCTAAAATGGGCCTCCTAAGGAAATTATAAAAATAATAGTGGAAATAATAAAAGAATATTAGATTACATCATCAAATTTTAGAGGGAAAAAAGGAAAAAATATTTTTTCAACATGTTTTTTCAACTTATCTCCCTATGGGTTTACTCAAATTTTGAGTAGAAACACTCATTGGATGCATAATTTGATTCATCATTCAAGGAGTACCCATGTTGCATATTTTCGATGGACCCTACTACATGAAAACTAGGAAATACATGAAAAATGTGATTGCAAACACATTTTTTCATGTATTTCTCATTTTTCGTGTAGCATGGTCCATCAAAAGTATGCAACATGGGTACTCCTTGGATGAGGAATTAGATTTTGCATCCAATGAGTACTCTCACTCAAAATTTGAGTTAAATAGTAGGGAGGTATGTTGAAAATACGAGTTGAAAAAGTAGTTTTATTATTTATTATTTGTTTATTTTTTTTACTTTTTTTCTCCAAAAATGGTGAATCATCCCCTGTGATTGACATCATCATCTTGAATGCTATTGTTTCTTATAAATATTATTTTGGTTGTACATTTTTCTTAGTAGGCCTAATTTAGACCTCAAAATTCCCCTAATGCATAGTTTAAAAGAAGATATTTCTCAGTTGGAAGTACTAAATAAATACATCAGAGAAGAGAATGAAATTGTCAAAGAACAAAATGAACTCCTCATGGCGCAATAACACTATGTTGTTAAGAATGTGTTTTTGGTATAAGAAGAAAAAAAGTTGAAAACTAACAGCAAAGTACTCATAAATAAAGTCAAGGAACTACAAGCAAAATTTCTTATGAGAAAACCTAGATGGCCTATTAAGATGAGAAATAGGGAGAGGCTAAGAAATATGGACTTACTGTTTCAAGCCTAAGAAGTAGCAAAGTAACAAAGGAGACTTCTTAATTTTTCAGCTTTTGTACATGAGGACTTGCAACATCCTCATCATGGGGGAATGTTGGACTCTCAAATTGTCTTCAATTTGAAATCCTTTTTCCTTCGTTTCACCCATTCCATACATAGTTTAGTATATATTTACAAGTTATAATTTCATCAATTCCATTTCAGCTATAACAAAAGTTATCAAATGATTTAACGCCCATAATATAGAACTTCTTTATGAAATTGATTATAATATCTCTTTCGCTACCAAATTATAACATTTCCGTAGCTAAATGAATTTTTCGTAGCTCAATCCATGGTTAAACAGGATGCATAGAATTTCAAAGTGAACAAAGGGTATGGGAAGTTTCCAGATGCTAAGGACATGCTCATCCACCTATTGTTCCAACTTAAGAGATTGACTAGATTGAGAATCCATTTGATCAACCTCTAGGTCAACACCATTTTGTTTATACACAAGGTTTTTTGGAAGCAGTTTCAACATCAAGTGAACAGGGAAAGAATGAAATCAAGCGAGTGAGTTTTATGTGATTGATGTGTAAAGAATATCTACATTATTTGCTACAATAGAACAAATCATGCCAGATCTATTTCTTAGTCAAAATTAAAAATTGAGATATCCAACTATAAACTTTCCTCTCAACATTTCTTTTCCAAAAGTTGTTAATTCACTAATGTATAAATATCTCCTTTCTCTGCAACTCGAGATAATAGACAATAGATGGTAATGACTCTGTTTTAAGTGGTGCAAACACTCTCTACTTTGATCCATGAAAATACTATGTTCCTAAAAATAAAATGTGCCAATAGTAGATTTGAGTTGAAGTTTATAATGCCTTACACTCAACGGCAGGGCTCCCTAAAGAGTTGTAAGATTGTTTAGATGTTTGGATTTCATTTTAATTTTAATTAGTCAAAATTGAATTTACATATTTGTTTAATTTTTTGTTCAATTACTTACCATTTATTTCGTTGTACAAGATTGAGTGCTCACTAAAAAATAAAAACAACCAAAAATATTTTGAATTGTCAATTTTCTTCATTTAAGATTTCCACTTAGTCACAGATTTAAATGTTTAAATTAATTTAATTCTCCATTACGCAAATTAGTAATTTGTCATGAGTTGAAATTTCATTTTGAATGGTTGAGTTTTAAACAAGTTTTGATTCTACTGATAGAATAGGATTTTTTTTTTTTTACAGAAACAGATAGTGGATATATTAGATATTTGGCCTTAATGCCAAAAAACATTTTACAGAAGGAGAGCCTAATTCCACAGATGCCTCACAACCTTGCAAGGTCGTGTTATTTATGCTTAGTTCACATCTCTTTTTAGTCGCTACTATGTGGTCAATTTAAGAGATTTTCCCAAGTTTGTGAATACATACATACTAATTTAACAATAGACAGTAAAACATGACAGCTCTCTAAATTAAGGAATTGGTTCCCATGTTTCCTGTCCACCCCTGAGCAGAGCTCCAACTGTAAGAAGGGATGCTTTGTTGGCTTCAATTTCCACCTCCTTATTATTAGCTCTCAACACATGGTAGAATTTCAAATTCTGAAATGAGTCTCCAATATCCTTTATTCTGAAGATCAGCCTTACAAGCCGTAGATCCGTTGGCTTAGTTTGAGTTACCATAGTGTTAATGATAACTAGAGAATATCCAATTACATTAGCCTCCCTGATGTTCAGCCCTTTCAAAACCTTGAGCCCTTGGAAAAGACCCAAAGCCTCAGATTGAATGCTAGATGTGATGCCCAATCCCCAGGCGAAACTGTGGATCCTTATGCCATATGGATTTAATATGACACCTCCAGTGCCAGCTCTTCCAAGGTTTCCCTTTGCATCCCCATCAAAAAAAAGGGAGTGTCTCGGATGATTTGTAATCCATCCCTGAAATTCTTTTGTTGTAGCCCTTATTTGCCAATATATGGGGAGGGAGATACTTTTTGCCATTTTTTGGAACTAAAGATCAAGAGAAGAGCCCCAATTTATGTCTTGCTGAATTAGATTAAATCATCTTTGTGCTCTCTCAGACACTCTTTTAATTGGAATTTAATATTAACTGCCACAAGCTTGGCATCCTGTTCATGATTTCTGAAGATCCTTTTATTTCACTCTAGCCAAATCTGTCGACAGGCTATTTTAGGGAGAGTAGACCAAGCAGATCTGATAATTTTGTTTTTTGGAGGGGGACCAGGATACCTTTTCAGCCATTTAACAAAGAAATCAGGAATGGAAGAAGGCAAAGCGAAGCTGGAACTCAAATATCCTAGCAGCTCGGTCCAAATGTGCTTCGTGAAGGTGCATTCTAACATTAGGTGAGTTACGCTTTCCTGGTTTTCCTTGCAAACTCTGCACCTTGAAGGGTCGTGGAAACCTCGCTTCTGAAGATTATCATCAGTCAAAATTTTGGAGTGGCATAGCAGCCAGTTGAAGAAGTCAATTTTTGGCAAGGAGGGATGATGCCATATCCCTTTCCACAACTCTGGGTTCATGGCCACATGAGGGTGCTCACACAGCTTGACGTAGCCAAGAGCTATGGTGTATCCTCCAGCATCTGCACCCTAGCCTCTTGAGTCCCAATTTCGTGCCAGTGTTGGAGCCAAGCCATGCAGCGTGGATAGCAGGATCTCTTGCTCCATAAACAAATTTGGGGGCGTTTGAATATTCTAGCCAGCCCAACGTGAATCCTGCCAGGTAGAAATATCCCACAAGGAGCACAATCTAGCCTCGTTCATCCATGTGCACAGCACTTGGAGAGAGTGACAGTCTCCCAACAACTCATTATTCATTATCCTATCTGTCCAGAGATTGATCCATTTTCCATTGTTGGGAATCCAGTAGGCGTGGGCCTTGATGAGCGGGCAGGCTTTGGTACAGAGCTTCAGGAAGGGAGTATTTGGGAGCATCTAAGGATGATCTAGGCAATGGGAGCACTGGCCTTTGGAATATTTTTTCCACAGAGCCAATTGCGCCCAGCCTGGGTTAGGCGCAATAATTCTCCAAATTAATTTAGCTCCCATTGCAATGTTATAGTTGCCAAGATTTTGAAATTCAAGCCTCCTTCCAACAGTGTTTTGGAGATGGATTCCCAGTTGACTAGCAGAATCTTTTTCTCATTCTGATTGCCCCCTTTCCAAAAAAAATTCGAATGATCTCCTCCATTTTCCTGAGAATACCAGTGGGAGCAAGAAGGACAGAAAACTGAAATAAAGGAACATTGTTAAGAACATATTTGATGAGGACAGACTTATCAACAATGTTTAGCCAGGAAAATCCATAGGCAAGCAACTTGATCTTGAATTTATCCAATTGGGGGAGCCAATCTCTGTTGTAGGCTCTTTTGAGAAAAACAAGGAGGCCCAAGTACTTGAAGGAAGTCTAATTTGAGGAGGTGGTGAATATAAATGTTCTGGAAATGGAGTTGAGCAAGTTGGAAGTGGTGTTCCAGCAATAGATATGACATTTTCCTTTATTTAGACTGCTTCCCAAAACCATACAAAACTCGTCTAGAGCTCCTTTAAATCTAGAGGCTATAAGCACAGAAGCTGCTCCTAATAACAAGGTGTCATTCGCAAAGAGGGCATGATTTATGTTTTTAACATCTCTTGCAATGCAGAGCCCATCGATATCCTAATCCATCCTTTTTTTGTCTAATTAAAAACTGAGAACAGAAGGTTGAAGAAAAAATAGAAGTGGTGAGAGAGGGCACCCCTGCCTGAGTCCTCTCGTGGCTTTGAAAAAGTCAACAACTCTACCATTTACTAATGGGGCAATCCAAGGCTCCGAGATGCAGGCCTAAATCCAATTTATAAATTTCTCACCAAATCCAAGCTTATGTAACACTTTCAACAGAAAACTATGTCTAACTCTATTGAAAGCATTTGCTAAATCAAGTTTGACAACCATACCTATTTCATTGTGACTTAGGCTTGAGTGGATTGCCTCTTGGACCAGAGTGAAATTGTCCACAATCTATCTACCTTGAATGAAGCCTCCTTGGATTCCTAGTATGATTTTGGGGAGGATGGGCTTCAGTCTATTAGCGATGACTTTGGTGATCAATTTATAACCAATATTACAAAGCGAAATCAGGCGAAACCTGTTGAAGGAGTTGACTCCCTTCTCTTTCGGAATGAGAGCAAGAAAAGTAGAATTTGCGTTGCCTCCGGTTTTCTGGCAAACTTGGGACTTTAGAACCATTTTGTAAAGTTCCACAATTTACCAAAAAAATTGGAGGAATCTGGCTGAGAATCCATCCGACCTAGGGGCTTTGTCTGGATCAATGGCAAAGAGGGAATTGTTGACTTCGTTCTTGGTAACTTCAGCTTCAAGGAGGTGATTCATTTCAACAGAAATCAAGGAGGGGACCACGTCCATCATATCTAAATTTTGATCCAGATTTATATCTTCACTATACAGTCTTTTAAAATGAAGGGAGGCTGCTTTTTTTATGTTTGCATTATCCTTGTGAATGGTAGTGCCATCTTTGATTTCAGAAATGGAATTGGTAAATTTCCTAACCTGAGCTTGTTGTGAAAGAAGGAAGAGTTCTTGTCCCCTACTTTAAGCCAAAGACTACATGACTTAAGTCTCCAGTATTCTTCCTCAGCTAGATAAACCTTGTGGTACTTTTACTGAAACAAGGCTTCTTTATCTAGAATCTCTTTTGTTATGTCAGTTGTTTCTGCTTGGAGATGATGTATTTCCAGAGTGCGTTGAATTTTTTTTCTTTCGTTGGCTAGATTGGGAAGATATTTGGTCGAGCTTTTCAAAGCCCTTTTCACTCTTCTGAGCTTCTCTTCCTAGATGAAAAAGGGGGAGCCTTTGACCGATTGTAACCAAATGCCCTTAACTAATTGCATGAAGTTTGATTCCTTTGCCCAAAGTAGGCTAAATATGAAGGGAATAGGTCCAAGATCAAGCTAAAACACGAGTTCCAGCTTGATGGGTTTATGGTCAGAAGTGATGCAAGGGAGAATATGGACTCTAGCCTCTAATCCAAGTAGAAGAAAGGAGCTTTGAAGAAAGAATCTATCCAACATGGCAACTATGTGGCCGGGGCCAATTCTTTTATTAGTCCAAGTGTACTTACCAGAGGTTGGCTTGATGTCCAGCAGGTCCCAGTCCTGCATAAGGTCCTCTACCCATTCCCTTGCCGAGTCACGAACAATGTTGCTTCCTCTACTATCTGCTACCAGGAGAGTGAGGTTCAGATCTCTGGCAATGATGATATTCTCAAGATTAACGAGGTCTTCTTGGTTTCTTAAGGAGTTCCAGCAGGCCTTTTTTTCCCCAACATTCATAGGGACATACACGTTGAAGAGACTAAAAATTTTATTTGTATCTACATGCTGCAATTTTAAGAATAGCCAGTGAGAGTTGAGGGTCTCAGAAATGACTGAGAATTTGTTAGCGTTTCACAGGGTGCCCACCCCACCGGAAGCCCCTTAGGCTGAGATTGCTTTCACCTCACATTTATTCCAGAGTTTCTTACTTACCTGAAGGAAGGCGGAGTCCTCTAGTTTGGTCTCCTCGATGAGAAGTATGTTTGGTGCTTCTATCCTGATTAAACTTTTGATGGCTTCTTCTTTGATTGTGCTCCCCATACCTCTGTAGTTCTAGGAGACAATCTTCATCATTTGTATTTCTGGTTCACTCCCTTGGAGCCTTGGGGCTGGTTTCTCGCCATCTTAGGTTTTGTCGCTAATAGCTTTTCAAGAGTTGGTTGAATGCCTTGGAGCTTATCTTTGAAAGTTTCCAGCTCTCTTTTTTCAGGATTTGTTTTGCGGCCTCTTGTGGATCTCCTTATTGAGGCTTGGGAATCTCATGTTTTGCCTTCTTCCTCCGAGCCTTTAGATTCTTGCTCAACTTCCTCGACTTCTACAGTGTTTCCTTTGTAGCTCTCAACAAGGCTTGCCCCCTTGGGAGAAGAGGGGGTATCTTTTGTGAGGGGGGTTGATTTTTGGATGTCTGCTTCCTGTGCTTCCTTTATTTGTGAGCTTAGAGGGGCGAATTTGTTTTCTTCCTCCATTCTGGAAGGGGGTTGCTGAGGAGGGGCCTTTTGAGGGCCTCTTCCAATTGGACCAACATGCTTGTGGGTTTTCTTGGCACGCTTGACCTAATTCCATCTTTCTTCTTTACCCTTATCTGGTTCAACATTGGTTGGGCATCCTCTGGCGAAGTGGTCGTAGACATGGCATTTTCGGCACTTGAAGGGCAACTGATCATAATCTAGCTTCTACAAATGAGTCCAGCTTCCTACTTTGATTTTGATGGCTTCCAGAAGTCCCACCTCTAGGTCTACTTCTACACAGATTCAGGCACAGTTATATTGATCTTTGTTGTTTGCCCAATCTATGAATTTCCCTAAGGCGTTGCCTATGTGCTTCAATGAGTCCCAATTCCAACAGTGCACTGGGAGGTTTGGAAGCCTGACCCACACCTAAATAGTCGTAGGAAAGTCGACTGCAGGGTCGAAATCCAGCGTCCATTTGTTGAGATAGAGGCCTTGGGGGCCCATGAAATAGGGGCCATTCTAGAAGATCAGATCCTTGTCTTCCTTGGAGGTGAATTTGAAGAGGAAAAACCCTTGTCCTAAGAAATAAGAAGTGACGTTATTCTTGATCAAAGGAGTCCAGTTCTTGTTGACCGAGTTCTTAGTGGACTTAGGAGAAGGCCATAGTCCGATGAACTGACCAATGAGTGCCTGCTCAGCCAAGGACAGGGCAACTTGGATCGAGTCTCTAGCAGCAGGGAGATTTCAGGAATATCCTCGAGCCTCTTGACAAATTTGGTTGCTTCACTCTTTTTCTTTTGTGGCAAACTGACCAAGATCCGAGAGAAGGCTTCGGCAGAAGAAGGCGGAGAGGGGGAGGGGGCGAGCCCGGGACCTCCATGAATGCGAACTTCGAACTCCTCCCAGCAGCAATCGAGCCACACAGGCAGGCTATCAACTGAAGCACACAAGAAAGCTCAGCAAGACAGAGGGCCCAGGGCCGCGGGGCCGCAGGGCAGGGGAACCTAAGGTGCAGGCGCCGAAGCGCAGGCAGAGAGCTAGGGTTTCAAGGGCGCTCCATTGCTCCAGGTCGACCTTCGTGTCCCATAGAATAGGATTTTTATTCATTGCAAAGGATTAAGATTTCGTTCCAGCAATTAGATTAGTTCTTTCAATTTGATGCCATTATGATAATTTTTTTGATCTAATGTAATTAGAAATATGTCTTTCCATTTGATGCAATTAGATCAATCCTTTCAATTTCATGCAACTAGATGATCTTCTAATTTCATGTCGCTAGAATATTTCTTCTTAATTCAATACCAATGGATAGTCTTTTCCATGCAAGTAGAATGATATTTTCAATTTAATCTTATTTTTAAAGGCATCCTTTGTCTTTTCAATTCTGATAGAAAGAACATGTGCGCAAAGTTGAAATGAGTTAATCTTGATTTAGTTCATTTTTAACAATTTCCTTCAGTCGCTTTGCCATCTCAAAATAAAAAAAAATAGAGCTCCTAGAATATATTATGCACATGCACTTCATAAGTACATGAACCTTGGTTGAAAATTAATGAAGTAATTTAACTACCAATTAAATTACCCAACAATAGTGTTCTAAGATACTCACACATGAGCTACTTATTATGCACACAAACTTATCGTTCAACCTTAGAATTA
>APFE030947843.1:38689-91557 GCA_000404065.3 Pinus taeda | reverse complement strand
AGTCATTAGATACACCGCTTCAGCTTCTTCTTCAGTTGTTTGCAATGCTGCTTTGATTCCAGGCAGAGAGGGGCATTGCTGTGTTTCGTGATCCTTTTCGCAGATTGTGCATATAGGCATCCTATCCAGTGGGCATTCTCTAAGCGGATGTTTCTCTCTGCATTTTGAGCAGAAAATCGCCAGAGCAGCTTCTACTTCTGCCTGTTTCTTCTTGACCTGCAGAGAGTCAATCTGTGAAGCAAAAGAGCTTAGCATTTCAGTTTTAAATTCTTCTAATAGGTTACCTATCTCTGCTCTTGTCGCTCCTCCACTGGCTGACTTTTGAACCCTTGAATACACATTCTCTTTACCTTTCGATCTGCCTGCCGCTCCCCTTGAACACCGCATACATAGCCTAATAATTTCCTCAAATGGTTCTTTAGAAATGTCCCCTTTTCCAAGCATGTTCAGCATGTCCAGGCAATCATCCCTTACTCCTCTTAGCAGTATGGTCTTCAAAATATCTTTTCTCATGTTAGGATGATCAGACCGCTGCAGATTATACTGTAATCTTTCCACGAAATCTTCTAAATTCTCGTCCTCTTTCTGGACCATTTGAAACAATTCTTCCTTCCTCTCTCTTGTCCGACAGTAGTCTTGATACTTAGCCAGAAATGCCTCTTTCATTTGATCCCATGTGGTGATTTCCTGAGCTCCCAGGCTCATAAACCACCGCAATGCGTTCCCTTTTAATGTTGCTAGAAACAGTTTCAGCTTCTGATTAAGATTTATGTAATCATAGCTTCTGCACAGTATGTCGAATTCGAAAAGGAATTCATCTGGATCCTCGGAGGACAATCCATGGAAGTTGGGTAGCGCCGAGAGTGGAATGTTTTTCATGGGGGTCGTTCCTCTCGGAAGTTCCGTGATAGGGAATTCCAGGGTAGAGAGCGAGTTTTCCCCTCTCCCCTCTGTTCTGTTATATTCCATCGGGATTTTCCCTGAATCGCTCGCCCTGTCTTCTGTGCTTTCTGTTTCTTCAGGTTCCTCTTCCGGTTCTTTGGTGTATTCTGGTGCTTCCAGCTTCCTCTCAGGTCCTATCACTTCCTCTGTCTGCTGGTCGGTCTGTGAGGAGTGCTGGATCTGGGGTCTCCGGGAACTCGTCCTCTGTGATGTTTCGGCTTTGGAGATGATTTCGTCGATGAAACTCTTCCTTCCTCCCTTGCCGCCTGTAAAATTGGGTTTCTTGCGTCCTCACATACACCTATTATTTCCACAAAGAAATCATTAATGCTTCTAGAGTTCTTTAGTTGCCTTCCCCGGCAACGGCGCCAAAATGTTGGCTAGTTGAATTGTTTATGAATTAAACATTCAAGTACCACATTAATTATCGACCAGGGGAAGTCTTTTTATTTCAAAGGCACTGCGTACTGTATGTACTTAAAGTCTAAAAGCATTGAAAGCTGTAGTATACGCAGTCATTACAGGACTAATTAAAGTGAAAACAATTGATTAAAATTACAAATCTGAAAAGCAAAATAAACGATGCTCTGTTGGCAGAGGATCAGGACCCTATCCTCCGGATGGGGGACGTTCAGCACCTGCCCCTGTAATCAGAATCACTGATGCACACAGCACTCTCATTCACCGGTGAGAAACAACTCAAAGAGCAATGAAACAGAGTACCAGTAAAGTAAAGAAAACCACAGGTAATGCTGTAAATCCACACAGAGTACCGAAAAGAACTTACTGCACACTTATACAATCGACAGGAAAGTAAATGGGTGAATCTTGTGAGGAAGGTGGGCCTAGTCCTTCTCACAAGATCCCCCGAGAAGACGAAGACGGATTTAAGTGCTCAGAACAACTGTATATTCATCTACCAAAAAGATCGAATACAATGGAACTCAGACTTGCTGATGTTCTCCAAGTCTTGGTTACAGACCGACCATTCCCCCCTGTTTCATGTAGATGTCTCCTCTTTATAGAGGAGACATCTATTACATTAGAATGTTACACCGATTCAGTTAATCCATTGTGTTAAAAATAAGCAATTCAGATTCTGTTACAACAATATGATAATGCATCTTTTTCTGGAGCTTTAGTTGTTACACGGTGGATAACTGATTGTCTTCTCGGGATTGTCTTGTTCCTTCGCCATTTCCCCATGCTGTTCCTGCTGACTGTATGCTTCTTCTCTAGACTTCCGCTTGCTTATGCCACGTTACCAGTCTCTAGATAGCTGCCATATGTTGTCCGTGGCTATTACAAAATAGATTGCTTTAGGTGATTACTGTTGCTGGTGTTGCAGCAACTGCGCGGTTGCTGTTTCTGGTGTTGCAGCAACTGCGTAGTTGCTATTTTTCGTGTTGCAGCAACTATTCATTATAACTCCTGCAAGCTTATGACAGTTGTTTGACAATTTTAGTCAGCGTTTCCAAGGATAAGTAAAAAGATATTTACGAATATGAAATAAACAATTAAATATAGATTTGCGGAAGGTTACTCCATACCTTGGGGTTAATATGTCATTATGAAATAAAAGCTTTTGCTTATGACTGAAAAAAGGATAAATATACGGCAAAAGATAAGGTCAAAAATTGGTCAATTGTGAGTCCCAACAATCATCACGTTCTAGGTACTTTAAGGGATATTGTTTTACTTGCAATATGTTTGGTCACAAAGCCATTGACTGCTATAGAAGAAATATGAACCATATGAGATGTTATGCATGTAACAAACTTGGACATATAGCAAAAGAATGCAGGAACAAAGTACATGCACCATACCAAAAGGAGAAAACGTCATCACACTTGAAGTTATGGAAGAAAAAGGAAGCGTCGTCACAAAAAGGTGGCGCAGCACAAAGCATAGACATGACAGACACAGAGGGAGATGAATGTGTGAAAAATCAATATTCTAAATCTCATATGCAAGTTTCATGAAGAAAAGTCGCGTATATACGCGAGTGAGACATTTCACAGTCACGTATATGATAATTTGAGGAAATGCAATAGTACAGACTCAATAAAAAGTCTCTGATATGAATCAGCCCATTATTTTCTCTGTTTGATAATGGTTACAATCTGCTGATGATGTGTGGGAATGTCTTGGTACTCATAAGATGTTCAGAAGTATTTTTTATCCTAACTTGATGATGATGATTCCTTGATACTTCTTGCTGATATATGCATGATCAGATCTGACAGTAAGCAGATGGCACAGGTTCATGGGAAGCATATGCTTTGAATAATGTATTGTTGGCATTATGGTTAGAAGTCCTTAGTGATGATGTTTATATGGCTAAATGATACATTTTGCTATGATATGGTTATGAGTTGTCCATGACAAAATCTCATATGATTCTTGGGGTTACATAGTTGGTTTTCAAATCAAATTTATGGTTGATTCTCTGATGATGCATATATGTTGCTTACAGGGTGATCTTCATAAGGATAAGGAGAAGTACAAAGCTTGGATACACAACTTCATTACTTGATGATGAGTCACTCATATGCTATAACACTGTTATGATGCAGGATTCCTATGGTTCTTGGCTCTCACATGGTTTAGGATTGTTGATCTTGACAAAGATCTTGAGCTCAAGATACATAATGCTATATACAGTATGCTGGATACATGGATGATTACTCAAAGTTACATTGTTGGAGACATGATGATGATGAGTTCTTGCATATATGATGAAATGTTGATACTTACATATGTTGATTGTTGCAAATGAGGGATGTCCTTGAGTGATGATATATGGATGATATATAAGATCATGTAGATATTGATGATGATGAGATGGCTATGGTGTGAATGATTTTGTATATGTAGAATTCATTCATGGAAGGCCATGATAATGTTTAAGAAGATGAGTTGATATCTATATGCAAACATTCTTTTTCACATGGAACTAATGATGGACATATACATGTTGATGGTTTGGATGTTGTTGACATATGCTTGAGCAGATCATACATGGTGTATGATAGTTGTTGAAGACTATCATAGTCTTGTCTTAAATATTTGGTCCCTGTGTCATGTATTTCTTTTATTATCAAGGTCATGTAATGACCTATTTTGTTTCCCCACTATGCCTGGGATGGATGATGTAATCTTCTTGTTCTATCATGTATAAATTTTGGTATATCCCCAGTTTGTTGGGAGATGGATGTATGTATGATTCTTTGGTGATAGGAAGGTCATTTATGATGTATAGAGTCATGTTCTTCTTGTAAAACATCTGTTTGCAGACCTTGACTACAATCAAGGGGAGCATGAACAGCACACTTTAGCATAGCAGAGATCTCAGCATGTACTCGAAGGGAGCATGGACGGATTAGTACATCTTGGCATATACAAAGGGGGAGCTCAATCAGAGATTTCAGCAGGTACTCATGGGGAGTATGGACAACAGAATGTATATCAAGGCAGAGAATATCTTGGTCTGCCCTTTGCCCTTGATGTCAAAGGGGGAGAGTGACTTGGTATATGGTTGTTGCCATCAAGTCCAAAGGGGGAGATTGTTGGCATTATGATGCATGTGTTGTACTTGATGGCAACCCACTTGTAGCGGAACAACTCAATTATATATAACTAGATGAATCTAGACAAGAGATATTAGATGTGACAAAATACATGGGATGCAGGGTAGCTCAAAGGAATCAGTTCAGATGTAATGTAGAATGACAACTCATTAAGATGACAGTTCTTAGTATGGCAAGTTAGCTTTTCCATCAAGTCCAAAGGGGGAGATTGTTGGCATTATGGTACAGGTGTTGTCCTTGATGGCAACTTACTAAGATGACAAATCATAGTTTAGTCTCACAGAATGAAGAAAAAGATATAAACGCGAGATCTCCTTGATAAAGCCACGTATACACGCAGGTTAGCAGTACAAAAGGTGTGTATACATATACACACACTTTCATGCAAGGAAAGGTGCATACATTTGGTTTTGGTTCATGGTATTTTGATCCATGGTATTGGTCCAAGATATCTTGTCCAGCGTATTGACCCCAGGTATTTGGTCCAAGGTATTGGTTCTAAGTGGTTTTGGACCATGGTATTGAGTAAGGCCTCAGGCTATAAAAGGAGGAGAAGATCATTAGGCAATGGTACTCAGAAAGTCTCGAATATCTGATGTAGTGTGAGATCCAGTATGCAGGTTATGGGTTTATGATGCTTTACTTGATCTAAGCCAAGGAGGAATCTCAACAGTTCATGGAGGACAAGATCTAATGATGGATTGAGATCTTATGGCTTGGAATGAATCATCTCTATATGGTTTAATCATGCTTATTGTAGATCTGTATACTGATGAAGGTAATGTTCTGTAAATATTATGATCTAGGTATAACTCAAGTTTGGAATAGCTGCAAATCATGAATGAATATTTACAGATGTATATGCTGGTTGACTATGATAAAAGCTCGTACATACGTAGGTTAGATACATCTAAATAGTGTATACCATATAAGCTATGATATTTGAAGTTACAGGTGGTTCTAGTTGTTGATGAAAAGTTCTAATTTTTGGTGACTGTTTACCTGTTTCAGTATTCTGCATATTTAGATTGATTGACTATGTTTAGCTTCAGTGTTGATGGATGAGATATAATAATGGATCGGGATCATAATGACTTATCTTTATGTGATCTGATGGTCTAGATCTGGTTGGTAATACATGTATTATCTGTGTATATGTAATGATCTGGGTATGTCTGAAGTCAGGAAGTGCAGCAAAGTTATAAGTATTTGATGACATATACGTTGGTTCGCCTTGGTGAAGTTGCATATACACACTAGTAGCATATGTACTCTGATGCATGATTTTTTATGATATAGTTGGTTCTAAACATTGTTGAAGAGTTCTGTGTTCTTCTCTGTGTTCTGGTGACTGCATTTTGTTGACAGGGTTTCAGTGTTTCAGTATTGGGTGATTCAGAGATTAATGATGCAAGTGGTGATTGATTTTGTGCTTCAATAATATTTATGGGTCCAGTATGAAAATTGGATGAAACGTGGCCTTCAGATTATGATGTTGTGTTCGATGAGTATCCAGTCTAAAAATTTATGAAACGTGGTACCTGGAGGAAGAAAGAGAAGCTGAAGAAAGAGAAGGTTGGAGCCTTCTGTAGGTCAGCACCTACGTACTAGTACATCAGCTACTACAAGAGCTAAGGGGGTTGTAGCTCCCTTCCAGGAGAAGCTGGAGAACAAGAGAAGGTTGTAGCCTTCTGTAGGTTGGCACCTACGTACTAGTACATCAGCTAGTACAAGAGTTATGGGGGTTGTATCTCCCTTCCAGGAGAAGCTAGAGAATGAGAGAAGGTTGTAGCCTTCTGCAGGTAGAAGCCTACATACTGGTATAAGACTTCTCCAGTATAGAAATATTGTAAAAAGAAGTTTCTCATTAAAAGAAGTTAGAGACAAATTGCGGCAGGTGGTTTTCACCCACATTGGATTTCCACCTTACATCATGGTGTTCGTGTGTGCTTCTTATGTGTGATGACTTGTTCTGTTTTACTGCACCTGTTTACTGTTCATATGGTTAATGAAGTTCTGATGCACTAATTAAAGATCAACATTTAATGGATTAACTAAATCATAAAGTTTACTGATATACATTGGTTTCTTTAGACACAGTTGCGTATATACGCAGGTTCCCATAACTAATGTAGGATATATATATCTGAGTATGAAAATGAAAAAGTGTTTGATTTGATAATACTGATTCAACCCCCCCCCCCCCCTCTCAATATTATTTCCAACATCAGGGGGGTTTTCGGATCACCATCCTATTTATTTGGAAATTTCAAGCGGTGTATGAAAGCCCAATGCACCTTTCAAGTTCAATTAAACCTGGCTTAAAGATGATAGCTACATACAGATGATAACATAGAATTGGAAATCCATTACAGCTCAGTCGGGTCTAACAACCTCATAGATATTTGCAAATAAAATGGTAATCCTAAAATACAAATCAACTAAATGGCAAAGAATAAGAGGATCAAAGATGATCATATCATGAGAGACACTAAACTGGAAATTGAACAATTGAGTGGATCAAAGAGTCGAGGTTTTATCTTTGCTGATAATAAAGAAAATTTGATCCAACTTTAGATTGAGCGAAATAAGATCTTGAAAGACAGGGAGGAAACTTGGCGACTCCGAAGTAGGGCCATCTGGTTAAAGGAGGGGGATGAGAACACCAAGTTCTATCATCGTGTTACAAATAAGTGTCAAGCCATTAATACCATCTGGCAACTTACGGATGAGGTGGGAACCCATGCAGAGGCCTTCTATGAATTGGCCAATCTTGATATTTCCCACTTTGGGAGATTACTCAAAGCTCCTTTGAAGGAAAATTTTGCAGAGATCATTAGGGTAGCTAGACTTTTCCCCAGATATGTGGACTAAGATATAGGTGAGGAACTACTTACCCTATTATCAATGGGGGAATTAGAGGCCACTATAAAATGTTTTAAGAAGGATAAAAGCCCTGGACCAAATGGATGGTCGATCGAATTTTTCATTGCTTTTTTTGATATGGTTGGACAGGAGCTACTTCAGATCATAGAAGAATGTCAGACTAGTGGGCGAATGTATGATGCTTTCAACTCTACATTTATCACTCTCATTCCCAAGTCTGATAACCCACAGAGCTTTGAAGAATATAGGCCCATATCCCTTTGCAATTGTATATACAAAATAATTGCCAAGATCATAGCAAATCGCTTCAAGCCCATATTATCTACGCATATATCTTCGAAGCAATTTTCTTTCCTTGATCATCGAAAAATTCACAAAGCAATGGGTACAACACAAGAAGCCCTTCATTCCATCAAATCAAAGAACCTCAAAGGCATGATACTTAAGATTGATTTGGAAAAATCATTTGATCACACCAACTGGCTATACATTAGAATGTTATTAACTCATCCTAGATTTCCTCTACCATTCATCCAATGGATTAAGTGTTGCATATCCAATGTACCATATAGTGTTTTGATCAATGTATCAGCATCCTCCTTCTTCCATGTAGAAAGAGGACTAAAACAAAGCTACCCACTTTCCCCTCTACTTTTTCTAATGATTATGGAAGGTATGAGTAGGATCCTCTCAACGAATTGAATGCAGGGTAGACAGAGGGGTGTCAAGATCATAAACCATTGCATTCTCACACATATCCTATTTGTGGACAACATTATCATATTTCTAAATGCATCATTAGGGGATTCCACTACATTTGCAGCCGCATTTCGATTATTTTGCTTCGCTACTGGTATGCAATACAACAATCATAAATCCACCCTATCAGCCTTCGGGTGCAACCAAAATGAGATCCATTCAGCACTTCAACACTTCCCATTTATCACTCTACAGATTGAGGAGGGACTCAAATACTTTGGCTTCAGGTTAAAACCATCAAACTACCAAATTGTTGATTGGGTATGGTTGGTTGAAAAAATTGAATGAAGATTAAGCAATTGGCATCATAGGTGGTTTTCTAGAGCAAGGAGACTAATTCTCATCAAACCTATCCCGGAGGCCACTCTGGTTTAATATATTTCCTTGGCATGGATACCAAAGGGCATTATTAAAAGAATACAACAATTATGTTGCACATTTCTGTGGAAGGGAACACAAGCGGGGCACACCTTTGCCTGGGTTCGATGGGACAAAATCACTCTTCCAAAGAAATGGGGGGGATGGGGTTTGAAGAATTTAGATTACTTTACTAGTGCTCTGGTTGAAAAAATGGGTTGGAATGTCCTATCATCCAAGAACCTTTGGATAGAGGTTATTTATCAGAAAAACATTTCCGCATGACTGGATCAGGCTTCCTACATGGGACAGGAACAACATTTCCACGATCTGGAGGGTGGTACTCAAGACTTTGAACCATGTTAGGGATGGATTGACATGGATAATTGGAAATGGTAGCTCTGTTCGGATTGGCATGGAGCCTTGGATTGGTTGTGAGAATGCTCATTTACTCCCACTAGGGCTGATACAACATCTATCGGACTCGGGACACACTATTGCAGATCTTGAGCATACTAATATGTTCCAACAGGCATGGAAAAATACCATCACACTGAATATCACACCATGTTGGCAGGTCAATTGGAAAAACTATGTAATAGCATTGATCGAATCACATGTCTGGATTATAGAGTGGGAGGATGAACTAAATTGGTCACACTCACCAAATGGGAAATACTCCCCCAAACACTGATACCTGCTTATTAATGCAGAACATCAACCCCTTGCATTAGAATGGTGGTGGGTTGTTTTATGGAAGCTAAAGGTGACTCTCAAGGAAAAATTGTTCATGTGGTGCATCATTCAAGACAAGGTTCCTACTGCAGACAACCTACTTAAATGCACATTTCATGGCCTGACTTGGTGCGTATTGTGCAAGAAGTAAATGGAAACATGTGATCACTTATTCATAAATTGCACAACCACTAATTCCATTTGGACTGAGGTAACAACGCATTTACAGATTCATAATAATTGGCTAGGACATGATACTCAAGCGGCATGGCACCGATGGTGGACAATTTCCCATACACACAAGTGTCGAAACCTAACTGTTATGGTTTGTTGGTATATATGGCTACAACAAAACAAGATAATATTCACAGATATTGCACCATGTTGGGCCAATATCATAGCTTCACTGACCACTGATTATCTAAGTTTACCGAAGGAAACCCGAGACCCACCTACACGCAACATCATAGCTAAAAACATTGATTATGATATGCCATGTGCATATTTTGATGGATCGACACAACAAGATGGATGTGAGGGAGGCATACTCCTTCATATCAAAACACACACACTCCTACAGGATTCAAATGGGATTTGTTGGGGGGGGGGGGGGGGGGGGGGGGGGGGACAAATAACTCTGCGGAACTTATATCTCTCCAGCATTTACTATTTTTTGCACTTGTCAAAGGATGTCAAAATTTGCAGATTTTTGGTGACTCATAGATCATTATAAAATGTTGTAATCAACAAATTGTTTGTCACACACACACACACTATGACACATATTGGATGATGCTTTGATACTAAGAACACATTTTGACATATCTTCTTGTCACCATATATATAGGGAACACAACCAAGTTTCTGATATGCTATCCAAGGAAGCCACACACCTGCCAAGGGGGGTTTGGTTTATCTAAGAACAATAGTATATGGACTTGTACAGCTACTATCACCGCCCATTCATGGATGGGAAATTTTGATGGGGCTAGGGGCCCTGATTTTTGAGTATTTTATGACACAATTTTGTTGTAAATATTTGAATTTAGCATATTTATGTCTATATATTACTGAACTTTCATATGTAATTATTCATAGCGGTCTCCCATTGTTGGTATTGACATATATTTTTGAGACAAAATCACAGATAGTGGTCAATCCACTGATAACTCATATGCTACCTAGCATCTTCAGCATGTAATTTTCCTTTTTATAATGAAAATTATGATTTTTCCATGGGAAAAAAAAAACAAGATCCTTCAAAGACCAAATCAAGATGAAGGACAAAAAAGGGTTAAAAAAAAAATTTCTCTGAGAAGTAATCAACAAAAGGATGTGTCTCCTCCAAAAAAGAATATTTATAGAAGATCACCAGGACATGAAAATTCATCTACATATCTTATTTTATTTAATGGACATTGTTTTTCGTGTTCTAACTTCAGGCATGTGACTAGGGATTGTGAAATGTTTGATAGGGAGGATTATCAAAAACCTAGAAGTTAGTTTGTAGGATTGAAAGACAAATTCCAAAATGACTTTGCTAGAAAATGTGTATGATGTTTGCTCAATCATTCAAGCCCAACATTCAATGTTAAAAATGCCATAACTATGGGAATATAGCTCACGATTGTAGGTTTAATATGGAAAATTCCATGAAATAAAACCATAACACCATGTACATGAAGGCTTGGAGAAGAAACAAAAAACAAGAAGAACAAGTCAGTGGAAAATTTTTTGCAATCATGCTTTCAGGTTTTGCAAAGGAAAAATGTCATGATGAATCAACAAGTACACTGGAAGATGTCAAGGTTCAGTAAGATTCGACCAAAGAACTAGTTCATATGCTATTCTGAATAATCCAGTTTGATGACTCCCTATCCTCTGAATGTTGAGAAGGGAGAGTCTATGTAGCAACAATTGTACTTTTGAAAATATATCTTTTGACAGGTTAACATTTGGCATATATGAATTAAATTCAACATTATGGGAAGTTTTAGTGGAGTAGTTTTGGCAAGAAAAGTTAAGGACATAATCACAAAAGGACCCATATCGTTGATCTATATTCACAAGCATAATCAGTTGTGGAAATCTGTATCAATCATAACATGTCAGGGGGATATAGGTTGTTTATTGCAGTGAGCATTATGGAAAAAAAGAAGACAAACATCTTGCAAGAATACAGAGGAAGGATTATTTTCAAGGGGAGCAACGGTATGTTACAGGTAAACAATGACAGATAGCTTGTCAAGGAGAGCAACCCTTTTCCATTGATTTCAAAGGGGGAGAAAAAGAAGGGAAGAAGATCGAGCATGAAGTTAGGGGGACCAATGATCGCAAGGGGAGATAGTTGAATGGTGTTTTCATTGATGCCAACTTCCTTTATTGAACGCTCTTAATATTTGTATTATTGTCATTAATTGGAAGCTACATTAGTAAAAAGATCTTGGAAAACCCTAGAATCCCCACACTTATTGAATATTTGGAGGTTGAATATCAATGCATCTGCTCACAAGACCATCACTAATTAATGTTCCTCATCGAGACGATTCTAGTGGTATGTGGCACACCATGAAAGACCTCACAGTTTGAGAGATATTCCTCTCATAAGATATGAAACCCCACCTTGTGGTCTAGAACCCAAAGGATTTCTCATGTGGTGCTTCAATTTGACTAAGGAAACCAAACCAAATGACGTGGAATCCAAGGCATTGATACAAATTGGATCATTATAATTTTTTTCATCCATCTTGATGCATTTGGAGTGGAAAAAGTGGAGGAATCATCTCATAGGACCATTTTTACCGACGAGACCCAGTTTGGCAAAATGAGATCTGAAACTTTCCAAGAGTGTTTTGAGGCATAAAATGATGTTTTTTTGGGGATAAAAATTTTCTGCTTTAGTTTTTAGCACAACACCTTTTTATGATATTCTACAGACAAATACATTTCCAACGAGGCAAGCAGCACGTCAATCGGAGTCTATATGCAAAAGTTATGCCACTCAGAAGTTGACCTTCTTTTTTCACACCTATAGTTCAGGAGGATGTCGCATCAACCCCCATTATTCATGGAAAAAGGACTAGCCATGTGTTTATGATGTAAAGGTCTCCAGAAGAGTATATTTTGTAACTCTAGTTAAGAGTTGATGTAGTCAAACTTAACCACTAGTAGGCTATCGAGTTGTGTTCTAACCGGGCCACTAGGAGGAAGAGGCATTCCATTCTTTTGAGAACATTTTGTTCCATAGCTGGTCAAAGATAGCCAATAGAGATAGGAGGTAGAGCACACAAAGAGGATTTGTGTGCTGTAGCAGCCCATGTGCCACATGCATTACTTCTTTGTACCTGTAGTGATATTTCCAGACAGGGAAAGAGCAGCGAAGCGACCTCACCTTCCAGCTTGGTTTTCTCCTTAAAGGGTTTCCCAAAGAGAATATCTTGTTGTATTATGTGTGTGTAAGATTATTTTTTTGTTCTCTACATTTCTGCATAATTTATATTCGCATGCATGTACTAATTATAGTTAAATCCACATATCTTAAAGTTTAATAAATTGTAATAGTGTATAATTTTCAGACTTTTAAAATAATATTATTAGATTTGTTGTGACGAACGGCCCAGTGGAATATCCTCAACAATTTACAGACCCATCATAAAAGCATTTATCAAGAATATTAAAATATTATTTGAAACCCTAAATCAGCTAGGGTCCTGTGGCTCAAATTATACATTTAAATATTAAATTGGCTCCCTCGAATTCGGCCTTGTTTTGGACCCAAAATTTAATTTTTAAATGCAATGTTTTCCCACCTAAATTCTAAGTTGTCCTATTCTAAAAGGTATCCTCTACAAATATATATAAAGTCTCATTATCTCCATCACTAATGCATGTATTGATTGCATCTCTAATGGTGTGACTTAGCTCTAAAAATATCTCAGCCCTGAGTAACCCTTGAAAATCTAATGAGTGGTAGAATTGATAAGGGTTGTTTTGGTTTATCATTTTTCTCTTGGGTTAGGGTTTCACTGGGCTACAAGCTTTCATTTTTGTGGTTATTTTCTATAGATCAACGAAGGAGTCTGATTGAGAACTGACACAAGTATCCAAGGCCATTTGATCTTTCGCTCGGAGAAGACCAAGGTGAATACAAGTCTGTCTTTGTAGCATTTCTGGTCACATGGATCCATGGTTTTATGTGGTAAGTTTCGACCCCTTGGCCAGGGTAGATCTCTGTGGAATTGAATGAGCATTCCAACCTACATCCAAGGCTCATCTTGAATCTAGACAACATGGAGAAAGTTTTGTAATTGTGACTCCTTTTAACTCTAAAACTTTTGGCCTATTCTTGTACATCTCCAAGGCCATTCAACCTCCTATTTGAAGAAAGTCCTACGTATATTTTATGGGCATGCAAATTGCATGTATTCTAAGGAAAATCTGCACTCATTCTTACATTTTTGGAATATTTCCCACATAATCTTTAAATGTTAAATTGCGATGAAATTATTTTATGATGAGAACGTAGTGATGACACAATACTTATGTGAAATGTTGCAATAACATACAATAAATTCGACTAAACAAAGGGAAGAGTACAAAAAGTGGAACAAAGACACAAGAAGAAGAATTTTGCTTCTTATGAACACGTGTATCGAGAGCTTGAATATACATGGAAATTGGCTACAAAATCAATCTTGGGCATTGACTATGAACTCTGGATTGAAGTTGATGGTATAAGTACATGTAGTTGACTGAAGATTGGAGAAAATACATGGACGTTGCAATTGAGTGTATTGGTGACATAGATTAATGTGAACGTAATTTGATATCAAATAAATTACACTTGAACGTTGTTGTGTTAAACCTCTTGCACTATTTGTGGCTAGTTCAAGCAATATTTTAGAAAGAAATTTTTGAACCTAAGTTGCTTTGTGACAGATTAATTTTGCACTCTCTCTAAAGTTTATTGAAGAGTGTTGGACACCTAATCCTCAATGGGTTAGTGTGGAAGCTGAATAGACAAAAGGAGTCCAAGAGACCTTGGGATGTGGAACCCAACGGTCAAACCATGTACTATAAATGTATATCATTTGCTAATAAAAATGTATTCTCATGTTTTATCTTTCATATTATGTTGCTGCCATCTGTGTTTAACATAGTATCAGAGCAGTTGTATTCCTGCCCTGCATGATTTCTTTGAGCCACTTGTTTTATGGCCTTTTTGTGCAAGTCATTTCTGCCATCAATTCTGCATTTCATGAATATTTTCTTAGCTAAATTTTAGTTTCAACTTGTCACTTCTCCAGCGCCATTTTTATTCACCTGCATATAAAAGCATTGTTCCTCTGCTTTACTACATATAATACCTTGTTGATGGTGTCGGTATACATTTTATTCTCTATGAATAGTCCGCCCTCCAACCATCCCCTGCATACCTACATTAAGAATGCAGATAAAATATTACCAACTCTTATGCAATCTGTCAATCTACATACTGGTCAGACTGCAGTAGGTGCTACTCTGTCAAACCTAACTTTAACTCAGAGCTATTCGTTGCATTCTCAACCTGCCTTCTAAAAAATGCTCCTTGCTCAGACCTGCCATCCTTGCCCTAGCAAAAACACACCTCTAACTTGTCATTGAACAGCACAATATGTGTAACGCCACACTCTTAGTATTTCATTTGATTTCTACGCGTTGTTACTCTAGTCTTGTGTGTATGCTGATATTTGAATAGAGTTTTTTGCCAAGTTGAATAGAGCTATATTAATTGCACTGGTTGTGAAAGTCGAATAGTCACAGTCGAATCTCCCGCTTTCTCGATTGTATTACGCATTGAATCATTT
Source organism: Pinus taeda (assembly GCA_000404065.3). NCBI lineage: Eukaryota > Viridiplantae > Streptophyta > Pinopsida > Pinales > Pinaceae > Pinus > Pinus taeda. The sequence continues at coordinate 76,442 of APFE030947843.1, read as the reverse complement.
ATGTGATAGTGCTTGGTGTGCTCGGTGTGGTGTGCTATTCTACAAGCTCAAACCCCTGCCGGTTTTTGATGGGGTTATCTCTGCCTTGCCTCAGTTAACCAATATTTGCAATTGGTGATAGACTTGCAAAAGGCATTTGATTGTTCATAATTGTTCAGAGGGAATCGCAAGAAATACTCTCTCAACATCAATTAAAGCTTTAGCTTGAAGGTGTTGCCATGTGATACGCAAGGTTTAGTGGATAGAACCAAAGATTCCAAGCTATTATATACCACGTTGTTGGTCTGGTCTCCCATTTGTATAACGTTGTAAATATTCTCCATTCAGGTATCTGTGGTGCTAGTTGTGGTAGTCTCCCAATTTATAGCGATGTCTCATTGTCTCAGTCTCCACGCAAATGCTGCTCCAAGCACGCATTAATACTGCTGCAAGGCATGCATTACCATAATGTTGTCTTCAATGCCATACAAATTGTCTTCCCTTGATTTCCAGCTTCTAGCTTTGGAGTTTAGCAATAGGTCAGTCTAATGAGAGGACTTGACTTTTAACCTTGAGAGAATTCATTGAAGCCCTAAAAAGCTACTTGAATGAGAAGCTCGTTGGAAGGATTTCAGGAGAATTTTCTATTGGCGATGTAGCTAGACATAGCAGTGAATTAAATTCAGGGACTTGCTGCTCGCAGCTCTCCTTGTTTTGTTATGAAATATGTCTGAGTATTTTGTTTATATGGTATAAGGGAGGCAACTAAGATCAGATTCACGATACTAGTGTGTGAAAATTGTGCCATGTGATTCTTACATTTGAACTATGCGCTTGAACTGGATGATCCATTGGTGAATTTAATTTTGAGCTAAATATTTATTGAAGGTCATGGTAAAATGCTATGGTATATATGATCAGCGGTGATACATATTCATATATGGTGTGGGTTGAGTTCCCATAAAAAAAAGTGGCGATGGAACGATGTTCGTTGAAGACTCCCGCGCATGACCATGTATTGGTGAAGAAGGTGCATTGAACCATTCATGATAGAACATTAAAGATATGCCGAGAATACAAATTGGTGATATATGTGAGTTAGTTTTGGCACTATTCAAGTTATTTCCATGTGAATTGATATACTGTGCATTGGTCATTTTGGTGTGGCTCCATATACTATGCGTTGGTTTTTTTGGTATGGTTCCATTAACCGTGCATTGATTTCTCTTAAAAACGATGCTCCTGTGTTCATACATGCATTGAAGTTTTGAATAGCCATAGTTCATACATGCATTGAAATTTATTGGATTGTAGATGGCATGTGTTGAATAGACTTTTCTAAAAGGTAGTGTGTTGGAATGGATCCAAGTCCATGCATAACTCCTAGTATGTTGCAATGAAATTTTTGAAGGGCTATATTTGGTATTTGTATTTTGAAGACCAAGTATCATATGATGCATCAATTAACTACTAGGCATATGCATGTGTTCGAATAGTTTTGGAAGACCATCTTTGGCACACCACAGCAAGCAATTTGCAGTTTATGAGATTATGTACAACTCTTTCTCTGGCGATCTGTATTCCCACAATTGCAGCTGTTCCACATGCTATCATCAATGGTTACAAGAATGTATTAGCAGTCGCTATTGAACTTGACTATTATTTTCCACTGGCCGAGAAAGTGAAGGAGTATTTGAAAGATCCAATTCAATTTAAAGTTGTTGCTTGTTCAATTTACTTGTTCCTGTTGTGCAGTTTGGGCATAAATTTATGTGCAACAAACAAATTTGTTTTTCTCAACAGGTTCTAATGAGAAGGTTGCTTTAATTTTTGGGGTGATATCAGTGTTATATGCACCAAATTGTATGTTATTTGTATGCAGCAACAATTCAGATTTATGAGTGTTTTGCTTGTTGTTTTCGGCATTGCAATACAGTAAAGGACAAACACATGTATAAATTCTAGCATGTGCTAACTTGAAGTGCTTTCAATTTCCTTCAAATACTCGAAATATGAAGCCACTAAATTGAGGAAGGGAATTATTTCAAAGGGGACAAGGTTGTTTTATATCGACTGTGCTGCAAGTGTCTACATATTTCTTTCTAGGGACTTCAATTGCTTAACATTGTTGTCATTATTCTGAATTTTTCTTGGCACTCTTGAACTAGAAAAAATGGGGAAAGCTTATGAAATATTAGAGTTTTTGAAAATTATGATGCAGTCTACTACTAATGACACGGTAAAAATCAACAAATCCTCTCTGCTGACGTTAGAATTTGTTTGCAAAATGCATAAGAGAAGATAGAATTTTTGGAGCTTGAATATCAGCTTCAACAAAAGGAATTAAAATAGAGGAGTCATCATTCTGAACCTGCTTCTGTTCAGAACATTAAACAGACTCCCATAAGAAGCAAGTTCATTCTGATCCAGTGCCCAATAAGCAGCAGTTGTACATGCAAAAGCAGAAACTCAGTCTGCACTTCCCAAGCCCATCATCAGATCTTGAGAAAAGCTTGTCCATAACAAGCATAGAGGTGGTCTTGGATATGAAAAGGACTTGTCCTTACATATTCCAAATTACTCAAAACCAATCCAATTTCAAACTGTTGGATTTCTTGAGGATGATTCATCTTCACCTATCCTTCATGACAGTTCCATTTCAGCTGTTTCAGATTATGGTTCTCTTCCACAGCAACAGCAACAGCCACCACAACAGATTGTGAAATGCCAACACTGTAACCGAATTTGCCATCTGAAAGATCATTGTTTTGATCTTCATCCATGTAAGCACTTTCATAAAACCAGTCATTCTTCAAAAAAATGCTTCAGAAACAAACCTCCTGTAAGAACAAAGATTCATCTTGGATGGATCGCTTCTTGGCAATGGGCATCAACAGCCAAGAAGATATTTCAATCACGTGTCAGAACTTGTTCCAGAGTATTGAGCAGTCTTACAGTTGATTTTTCTCCATCATCTCACCTTGTATTTGACAAGGGGGAAATGATGGTCATCTAAAAACTTCAAAGCCACATCAAGCGAGCCTGCGCCACAACCTGCCATACCAGATTCAGAGTTGTAGCTAGAAACAAAGATGCCCCTGAGCATGCCTTCAGTTGGTAATCTGGGACACTTCCTCGAGCAGAAGACTTCAGCTTCTTGCCAGCTTCGGAAGAATTCCAGGAACAAAATTGGGGACACTTCCTCTAGCAGAAGACTTCAGCTTCTTGCCAGTTTTGGAAGAGTTCTAGGAATTGCATTAAGCATTCTAGAGTTGTTGGTCATCCTTAAACCATCACAAGTTGAGACTTCCCTTTTAAGTTGAAGTTCTCCCTTTTATGCGGGGTGAGACCTCCCTTTCATGGTTGAAGGTTTCCCCCTTCAAAAACAATAGGAGCACTTCCTCTAGCAAAAGACTTCAGCTTCTTGCCAATTTTGGAAGAGTTCTGGGAACTGCACTAAGCGTTCCAGTGTTGGTGGTCATCCTTAAACCACCACCCTTTATACCAACATTTCAAAGAGCACATTCAATCTAGTTTTGCCATGCATCTTTGCACATTTTGTATTACAGCTCTCTTCTTGGACTCATACATAACCCTTCGGATTAAGGGGGGGAATGTTGGACACCTAATCCTAAATGGGTTAGTGTGGAAGCCGAATAGACAAAAGGAGTCCAAGAGACCTTGGGATGTGGAACCCAATGGTCAAACCATGTACTATAGATGTATATCATTCGTTAATAAAAATGTATTCTCATGTTTTATCTTTCAGATTATGTTGTTGCCATCTGTGTTTAACAAAGAGCTAAAATGTCTATAAGCATATCTAAAATCTATGGAAGGTAGATTTGAGACTAATATGTGAACAACATGTTACAATAAACATGGTGAACAAAGGTGGCTTGATAGATGACAAAATAAGCTTTGATGTGAAGGGTACAGTCTTGTGCATACAATTACAGCCTCTTTTTTCAAGAAAAATGTGCAGCCCTCTTAAAGCTCCAATTTTGGCACTTATCATTAACATTTTGAAATTCATGTGGTCTTGTTAAATACACAAATTATGTAGATGTGATCTGCAAGGGAACTCAACACACCTATCAGAAGTGAATCTACACTATTATACCATACCTTTCAATCCTATTTATAAATCTACCTACTTAATAAGTCAAAGGATGGTTGGTGACTAAGTTACTAATTTCTTGTAGTAATATGATCATTGGGTTGAAATCCTAAATCTTTGATGTATTTGCAACAAATATGAGGTTTTTATTACAAAATATTTTAATGCCATAATCAGAGATTTACCAAGCCTCCTGAGATTTTCCAAGCCCAAGGGAGGTAGGCTTGCCCAGTGAATTGTGTATACAAGGAGGAAAAGTACCATAATAAGGTTTACTGGGAAACTGAAACCTCCTCCTTCTACCCTCATTACCATTGAAGAAACACCTAGTCCAGAAGAGGATAGGCTATAGGTGGGATAAGTGCAAGGATTACCAGAATCATAGGCACAACAAGGAAAAATGCTTGTACTACCTAATGCCATATAGTAGCCAATACAACTACAAGGTCAGACTATCCAGCTACAGGAGCAACTTTCAAAGCTATAGGAGAAAGAAAAGGCAGCAAAGCAATCATCCCCAAGGAAACCACCTTCCTTCTTCTCCTGGTCATTGAAGGCAAACCCCCCTACTATAGGAACATCAAGGATAATGCTCCCTATGTTAATTTTTCTTAGGTTTGTATTGTTCTTTGTTTTAGATAATTTCATTGAATCATTTATTTACCCCATAACAATTTTAACATTATTACGTCATATTCAATTATGTAGAAAGAATAATAATGCAAGGGAAAGAAACTTCAAAAGAAGTGCATACACACATAGAGACACCAAGATTAGTCAAAGACTAGGGCAAAACCCCACAAGGCAGAAAACCTAGAATTCTTCTTCTTCTTCTTCTATAGATTTCATTAATTGTTCAACTAAGATACAAAGTACAAAATATATTGGGTGATAAGTCAATATATTAGGAAAACCCGAACCTATACTCCTCTTGTTCACAACTTTGTTTGTCAACAAGACTATCACATTATATTGTCATCAATAAATTCGTCAAACTAGCATCAGAGTTGCAATATACAGATATCACCATTGTTCTAACTGCAGATATATAACTGAGCTATGATGTCAATAATCCCATACATATCACTGAATTGTGATTCCATACATAATTGGACTGATGTCATTGATTCCATACATACATGAGTGTTGAGATCATACATAAGCGATAGAGCTCAGGTATACATATATACTACTATAGTGAGACATATATTGTAGAACATGTATTATACATTGCAAAAGCTAGAGAACATCATTCCTTCGTAATATACATAGAGGTGTCGAGATCGAAGCTATACAAACATGCGCCATCCATAGATATATAACATAGACTGCTTACCATACGCTGGTGATTGAAGATAGAGGGATGAGATCATGAGAATACATTATTGAGACTATACCAATCATATATATATCACGACACTGTGATGAGACCAATCAGCCAGTTGTTAACCGAGATCGTATAATACATTGCACAGAGCTAAAACCAAAATTAATCTTGTACAAATTTTGTGTGATATACCGTAATAAAACAATGATGATGATGACATTATAGTCAAGTGAGATCTAGTGAAAAAACCATGTAAAATTACAAATATATAGAGTCTGTCACTTGTGCCATCCCTCTCATGCGAAAAATGTAATGTGATTCCTGTTCTCGTTCTGTATTTTTGAGGTTGAGGGAGTAAACACATAGGACTGCATCAAAACCACTTTGGAAGCTGGGATCTAGCCCTACTAGCTTTAGAGAGGGATCTCTCTGTAAAATTTAGCTATGTTTGATGTGAATTTTAGGTTAGTTATTATTGTACTTATTTTTTTTATTGGATTGTTTGGTTGATTAAATTGTTACAATTCCATTGGGCTATGGAGTCTAAAGATTAACTGGATTTGCATCAAATTTTGAAGGAGTTTCACAGGGAAAGTTAGGTTGCACTAATTGGATCTTTCAGAAATTTTAAATGGATTATGAACTAGAAGAAATGTAAGATTCAGTAGAAACTAAGGAGCAATGAAGAATTCCTTAATTTGACTTCAGCAAAAAAACATATAAATTACTAACAGCCAGAATAGAGTGTTCTGTATAACATATCCTATTCATCATAGTTTCTGTTTTGTAATTAAGCTTTTCAGAAATGACAGAGAAAAGAGACAATGATTAAACACATGAAAATGAGAAAAACATCACCAATTCATACACCACATGAATCCTGTGAAGAATTTCCTTGTATTATTGATGCTTCCAGCAACTAAAAAATTATAATTCGCATAGGAAATTATATTCAACAATCAACCCTTAATACTTCAAACTGTGAAGTATTTATAAAAATATTTACAAAATAATCACAAAATCGTTGTCTCAACCAACAGTGTATTATTAGCATGATTCAAAACAATAAAATTGATCTTTAGCAGAAAGATAGGCGAGGTAGACAATTGCATGAAGAGGAGGCTTTGTTTCGATGGATTCAGTTGCTTAATCAACTTGAAATTGTGTTGCACTAATGTGTTGGTTGTTGTGTTGGTTGATGTGTTCACTGCATCCAAATTACTTTTAATCTAGTAAATCACATAGTTCCTCCCACCTTTTTTCATATGCAATGGTTAACTTAATTACCCTCCGGTAAATCTTATCAACCTCAGTATATTTGGCAAATGTTGGTTTTACTATGAAGACATGTTTTACTTCATTCTAGATATAGAAGTTATTTGCCATAGTCTCTAAGAATGCTCTTGTTGTCATGTTTCTTTTTATCCCAATGAATTTGATGCTGCTTCTGGCCACTTCCTTCATCTTCATAACATAATCTTCTTGAGTAATGATTTTATCATTAATGACATATATGTTGGGTAGTCCTTTCTGGATTAATGCTTCAATCTGTTGCAAAACATGTTCACTCCCGGCTCTAGTGTCTCACACATCTCCTCCAATTGATCAATGAGGTTTCTTTTAGTCAAAACCTTTTTGACTCCCAAGATGGTAATAATCTTGTCACTAATTCCTAACTCTTCAAGTTCATATTTACTCTTTGAGTTTAAGAATTTGATGATGTCGAGTGCTTCTGAAGGCATGTCTCCCAGTTTTTCCCTTACTTGAACAATTGTTTTAGTGGCCCTTTGTATCAGTTCTTTCTCTTCAAAAATGATTTGGATACATGGAAAAATCTCATTCATAGAGTCTTGAATACCCATCCAAATGGTTTCCTTGGCTTGGGCCAAGGTCTAACCAATTGATGTATCCTTCTCCACCTTTTGTAACTTCTTTAGCAGCCTTTGTGACTTCTGCACTTCAACTAGACGAGAAGCTTCAATTATAGTTTTATGCTCTTGCAGAGATTTGGGTTGCCCATTGAATTTATTAATCTCTTATGACTTGATTGAAATATTTTCTAGTGTTTTTGTCACTTGTCCAGCACTTGTAGTTTGACTGGAACAAGTTGCTGCAATTGATGTTCCTGTTTCTAGGAGCTAAGTGATGGATATGGCATCCAAGGGGACTAAGGCCATCCTTTGACTTTTTCCTTTTTATTTGATCATTTTCTCCATTTCTTCTTCCATCTATCTTCTCTAAATGTTTTTCTCTATGATTAGCTTCATCATGTCAGCCTTTTGTGTTTCATTTTCTTTAATGTCTTTAGTCAAGGGATCCTCTATGGCTGGCAGTGTTAGCTGCTTTCTCAATGCTGCAATGTCAATATTTTTCTTCCTAATGATCTCCTCTACAACATTAATATCTTTGGGATCATATCCTATCTTGACTAACAAATCTTCCAAAGATTTGATCCTATTGTCCTTTGCTAAAGAAGACACCTTTTCCATTTTCAATTGGGATTGAATGTTTGCATATGAAGCCTGCAACTTAGACAGTGACATGGAAGTATTAGTTAATGTAGAAGAAATCATCTCACCAGTCGGTTTATGCATCTCCATTTGATCAATGTGATGGATATCTTTGGTGCTGAATTCAAATGTAATACTCTTGTAATATGTTGATGTTTTAGGATGTGGAATTTGAGCCTCAACGAAGGCCATCTACATATTTCCCTGCTCTGTATCAAAACTGATAACAATATGCTCTTTGAACTAGAAGTCTGTTTCCAAAACTGATTGTAGGTATTTTTCTTAAGAATTTCATTCTTAACTTTGATCTCTTGATACCTTTGCAGTGGCATGTTCCGAATTTTCCACAGTTTTGTGTTCATTCTGTCGACGTTTCAAACCCCAAAGGGGGTCCATCATCAGGACAAATAAGATAGAATATGCTTGAAAGCATGATTGAGAGAAGAGTCTTTGACCTGGATATAAATAAGCTAAGAACCCTAATTTTATAAAGAAGCCGACACTTTTTTGTGTGTATGGTTTCTTTATTAATCTTAATTTTCTAATGATTTTAATTTAATATTTAATTTTTAATTTATTAATTTAAATTTTTATTTAGTTTGAATATTTTTTTTCCATATTCCTTCAATTTTCATGTTAGTCCTTTTTAATTAATTAATTAATTGGTTAATTTTAGTTAATTTTTATTTTTTATTTCTAAGACATGTTATATCTTATGTAATTCAATTTAATTAAATTAAATTATCTATGTAATCAATTAATTAAATTAAATAATTTGTTTAATTATGATTTAATTAGTCAATTAAATTAAGTGTTTTTATTTAATTATTATTAATTTTTTAATCTATGGAATACTTATTTGACTAATTAATTAATTAATTTAAAACTTATTAAATTGATATTTAGAATTAATTTAAAGTTAATTTTTATTTAATTATAAATAAAATAAATTTTTAGTTCATTTTGATTTAAATAATAAAATAAAATCAAAATAAATAAAAAATCGATGAAATTAAATTAAATTGAATTAATTAACCTAAATTGATTAATTTTAATTAATCTTGAATTAATTAATCTAATTAAATCTAATTAAATTTATTTAATTTTATTTAATTGCTTTAATTGTTTTAATTCACTTAATTAATTAAATTTATTTCTTAATTGATTAATAAATTATAATTCTTTCTATGCTTATTCCTGTTCTGTGGAATTATTATGTCTGTGAATGCGAATCCATTTTATTTCCCCGTCTAAACGATCCTCTCATTCACAGATCGTTGTCTCATGGATCTTTTCCTCAGCGAACTTGAATAATTTAAATAAGTTTTTTATTAAGTTTTAATTATAGTTTTTAGTTTTTAGTTTTCACTAATTGATTTTATTTTATTTTATTAATCATATAAAGCCCTAATTCTCTAATTAATGAATTAATTAATTGTTTAAATTAATTAATTAATTTAAAAAACTCTATTTTTATTTTTATTTTTATTAATTTAATTATTTATTTTATTTTATTTTATTTAAAATTAATTAATTAATATGAAGGTCTAATACTATGCTTCCAAAGGACCGGAGGGACCAGAGGGGTTGATTTGCCTGATCAGAGGAAGCCAATTTCCACTGATTTCACTCCCGTTGTCCCTATTGAGGTTCTGAGGAAATTTCATAATCTCGATGGCCTCTCTGATTTTCCTCTTCTGATAATTATCCTCCCTTGCAATTATTTTGGCGTCTTCAAAAACACTCTTTTACTTTTCTCCTTGGACATATTGAGAAGATAGCTTTGTTTCCTTTTGACCATGTGAAATTGAAGGTCCAGTAGTAGATGCAACAAACTTGTTTCTTAAAGGTGGTGAGTCTCCAATTATAATGGCAACTTGGTCTTCTGTTTCCTTTTCTACATTTTTCCTATGAGTAATCTTTCTCTTTTCATGTAACTGATTCTGAAATCTTTGGCTTCACTACCTATTGTTGATGATGATCCCTCCTCTCTTTGTCTTTTACTTGTTTTTTCCTAAGGAGTAGGAGTCTGTAAATTTGAAGTAGAAAATAGTTGTTCTTTAGCTTCTTGCAATGTATTCCCTTCTCACTCTGACTAATTTGCATACTTTCCTATCTCAGGACTTAAGGTATGGATATATGGAATAGTTTTGTTTTCTACTCTCAACTTGGAAATAATACCCCAAGGGTCATAAGACCATGTAAATCTCAAGCTAAATTTCATCTCTTTAAGAATTTTGTCTACCTCTTCTCCTACTAACCTAGTATTGCATATGAAAGGGTCCACATGTGTCTTTATGTGAAACTGGGACTTCTTCTTTGCCATACCAAAGTGAATCTCATTTGAATTTAACATTTGTCTAATGTATTCCAGGGCAAAAATCCTCATGGGAAGGTATTTTGGGAGCTTATATGGTGCTAATTCGCATCCATAAACTCTGATTTTTGTATAATTTTGGTATAAATACCAATCTCCAGTCTTAGCCTGATATGTCAAATGCAAAACCCTTTTCATGTCTTCACTGATTATGGGTTGTGTTGAACTGCTTAAAACACTCATAGTTGGGTGAACAAACTCTTCAATGAATTGTTTGTATGAGAATTCTTGTTTCTCTTTCATTACTAAAGAAGTCCAATTAATCACAGGTTGTTGATTTCCCTCTTCATCCAGCTTTTACAACTTGTCTTCTTGATAATAAAGAAACATATAAATTAAAATTGAAGTGTAATTAAACACATGTTCTATTGGAAATTTCAGAAATTGATCATGGATGTTATCAGCCAAGAATTGACTGAAATTAAACGAAATGGATGGCTTGCTATCTATGGAAAATATGGAAAGGAAGCCTAGAATGGGTTCATCTACCCACTTATCATTTTTAATAATAACCCTAAATGTATAAAATTATGGTTATAATATGTTTATCTTGATCAGGGAAGATTGAGGAAGGGTATGGAGGGCTCTTGGTAACTTGGCATTTTTAGGTAAGAAGATCTGAAAAATCTTGGCCCTGGTAGCAAAATCAAGCTTCTGATAGAGTTGGGTGAGGGCTTCTAAGGAGAATGGGGTATTGTTTTCCACAGGGGGAGCTAGCATCATCTGGTTAATAGATTGGGCAGTAATTGAAAGCATGATTTCACCAGATTGGGTCATAATACCTCTTTGGTTGGGAACATAACAGGCTTTCCATTTTCTAGTGAATTCAGGGGCATGGAAGGTCAAAGGAAAAATATAGTGAGGAATATTGGACTCCCTAAGTCCAATTTCATCTATTTGTCAGCATGTTTGTCCTCCAGCCAACATAAAGCTCCAAAAATTCACAGTCGCATTGTGTTTCATTGATCCTATAATCCCTATCAGCTAATGGAATATGATCTAAATCTATGGATGGGGGAATTAGGGGATTAATAGAGCTCTCTTGGTTCTTGCTCTTTGGAGGTATATTTAGATTAGTGAATGATAACAGTGATGAAGGGAAAGCTTACTGGGAACAGTTTGAGGTTATGAGCTATCAGGGGAAAGGAGGCAAAGCGCTGACAATTCCGATCTAGTTCAGCAAATGTTTTGCAACTGGTCGCTTTGCAAAGAACTGTGAATTATAGAGAGTAATCCATTGAAAGGGAGAAAAAAGGATGGTTGCAAAGCTTTTAAAGGCATAAAGGAAATTTTCGTTGGAGGTTTGGCGCCAGACCGTTGGAGTCAAACAATTAACTGGGAAGGAAAATTGAATGCCCAACAGTAATTATGTCGGGAAAGCATTTAATTGGGCAACAGCTATGCAACGTGGCATGACATGAGTGGCGAAGGTGTCGGGGTAGGGACATGGTCAAGCGGATGAAGGGAAGGCATTTTTCGGAGGGGGTAGAAGGTGGTAAGTGGTATGGCAGTGGGGGTGTGAAATAAGGAGAAGGCATCACATATGGATGGGGCCAGCAGGAAAAACTGCCTTTTCGGAGCCACCCCCTGCCGGTAAAGGTTGGATGTAGAGGGGGGGCCGAAAACAAATGAGGGTCATGGATCATGAAGGACGGAGGACCCTGATATTTTGAGTGCAGCTTCTTTTAACCATATACAACAAAACAAACTTTTTTCCATATGCGCCTTCGATTTCTTGCTTTTGAACTTAGGATAAAGTTTGAAATATAAAACATGTAAAAAACACTTTATCCCCCTCGTGCCCTTTTTAACAATGTCATTGAAAGTTAGGGTAAAGGGCACATAACTATATTTATAAAAACCAACTATTTCTACCTACCCTTTAACTAAACTAACATTTTTATTCTTCTAAGGGGTTACACTAGCAACCCCATATTATTTTATTTTATGAAAAATGAAAAACTACTAAATCCTATCCCTTATTTCTCCTATTGATTTAGATTAAACAGTTGAATAAGTTTCATTTTCTACCTAACTACTGATTTAACAAGATTAAACATTTTGACAAATCTTTGTTCTCTAATCTAATTTACGGAAATTCACAACATGTTTAACCATGATTATATTGTATGATTAAACAAATAACTAGTCATTGTGGCATTTTAAACAAGCTGCACACAACCTTTATTTATCAATCATGAAGAAAACTATCTATGAGTAGTGGCATTTAGATTTGCAACACTTTCAGTATTATTTTCTTTTTTATTTTTCTTTCTTTTTTCTTTTTTATTTATACCATCTTTTCATTTTTTATTCTATTTTTATTTTATTTGGAAATCATTTGCAGATTGACCATTATTTACAATGTGATATTTCTAAGATAAAATACTCAATCATCTTGAGATCCTATAAATTATAGGACCCTAACAATTCTAATACTATAAAGAGAAAGTGATGCCAAGTTTTTAAAATAAAAAGATGCCTTGCATAGTTAAATAAGAAAAGTGAGCCATATACAAACCACAGTTAAATGCCACCACCGAATGTGCCATAAGTAGACCACTGAAATTAGATTCGCGCAACTATGTGAGAGTATAGATGGAGGATCTTAGCCATCTGAACTCCAAACCAACATTAATTATAGTGTGTTATAAAGGTGAAACTACTCAAATCGAGCCATAAAATATAAATGACATAGTACAATGGGCATTATTGTATATATGTGTGCCTGAGATTAATCGAAACATAGTTTGAGCGATATGAAGCCACACTATGTATGAGAGTCACTAAGTGAGTTGTCTTGAGGTGTGAGGTCTCAAGTGTGGGCCTCAATGCCATCAAGTGTATTGTGGGCTTCCAAAGAAAAAGTGACACTTAGAATCCACGTGCCCGACAGAGATATGTGAAGCATAGGATAAAACATGCCTTGGAATAAATTCTTCATATTATTCTATCATATTCTCATGAGACAAGGGGGGGCGGGGGGAATTTATATAATTTGACGAGGTTTCCTTTTGAGAATTCGACCTTTAGTTTTTGGAGGGAAAAGCCAAATTTTCAAATTCAATTTTTTCCCAAATTGTTTAATTTTATATGACCAAACCTTCTTATAAATATTTTCCCAAATTATTTTATTTTATAATTCTTCTTTTAACGATATGGGCTTCATATGGGCCTTAGGGTTTCCCTTATGGGAAATTTTTCTCAACACTGCCCAATTTTAACACTCCCTCTCAGCTAGGTAGAAATTTCCATTTGCATCATAAGCCTCATCTCATCATAGATGGATCATGACATGTATCAAGTATATGGAAAATAGACATCAGTATCATCAATAAGAATCATCTCACATTGCCTCATGAAAGAAGAGGAACCCATAACCAATGGTAGGGGAGATCAATCCCTCAGTCCCTACCTTTCTTTAGGTCAAACAAAACATCCATCTCATCACATCTTGTCTCAGCTTCCTTTGGTCATCAGTTGAACCATCTCAATGTAAAGAAGAAGAAGAAGAATGATCGGGTGATCAAATTTATGCTCGAAAATGAAAGTGCCCAGAAGATGTTGCAACCAACACCAAATCGAAATGTCTATCGTTCTGAATCCAACAACATTTGTTTCGCCTCAATGTGGCACCAGGAGCTCAAGCTATAGCTTATTGACCATCTTCCCAAACAAGAAAAAAATGGCAAAATTTGGGTTTTGACTGTATTTTTTGGGTTTTTGAGGACCAGTGGCAAGTTTCCACTTGGCCTCTCTCCATTGGTTAAAAATTCGCAGGTTTCTATTTTGTTGATATTGGTGGACCAATAGTAGGAAGCCACATGGGCCAATGGGAGGCAGCCACGTAGCCTCCCCACAAAGGTAAAAAATTATATATGGGTCAAACAACAAACCCATGGGAGTCAAACTCATGACTTCCCAGCAAGCAACCACAGGCCTAACCATTACACCGCACTTTGTTCCTTGAGAGGTATAGTGCAAAACTTATATTTAATTTTTAAATATGGTGCCTATGGGGGAGGGGGGTAGGGCTAAGCCCTAGCCCATGGGTACCCTGCTCCCACATGACCACAGGCGACGGACAAGTAGCTAAACAGGAAGGTGCCAAGGATTGGGTCCAACCCTAGGGCATATGCGACTCATGTGACCCATCACCAAAGGAAAAGGGGCCCGCAGGAAGGGCGGGCGGTTAGCCCAGCCCTTGGCCTTGTGGCCCATATGTCCACATTTTTCATCCCTAAGGCATTAGAGGGTGAATTAATGGTCCAGCAAATTACACCTGCGAAGGGTGAATTTGTCGCTCAGTTAACAATTTTTAGGGTGGAATTGTAGGATGATTAGCCAGAAGGGTGAAATTGTAGGATGGTTAACAATCCAGTTCATGAATGAGCTTGTAGCTCATAACGTTTTTTAGTTTTTCACCAATTTGAGCTTCGAGAGAGGCTACTTGGGCATTTTTTGATGTTCTGAATCCATTAGTAACCTTTGTTTTATGTTTTTAGCACATCTAGATGTCCTTTTTGTAGGTTGGAGGCTAATTGGTGTATGGATCAAGCAAGGATTGGTATAATTTTCTGAGGGAGTTGAGCATGAAGCAGACCTTGTAGGGGTTTCTTCACCTTCAAAATTCATTTACAACAGCTGATACTTGCAGTGTTTAGCTCTTGGACATATTTCTCTTTATTTCAAGATGAGGGAAGCTTGGATTATGTCCTTATTTTTTTATGTATGCTCATTTTTTAAATGAGGTTTAAGGTATTTGTAGAAGACTCCTTGTATTGTTGCAGTTTACATGGTGATTACAGGTTGTCATGTTGTTTTTATGTGATATTTCTCTGTGGAATAAAATTTCTTTGAAAGGGAAATAGCCACATGGTCATCGACATACGTACATCATTTTTACACTGAAAATGAGTGGTCTCATCATGTTGACAGACCCAGAGATGTAGCCCAGGAGGGGTGGAATCCATCATCAAACCTTGTGTTGCTCTTCTCTGTGCCTACATGAATTATGTGTTATGCTCATTATGACTAACTTTCACATGATAACTAATTCATGCTTTAAGGGACACTAAACCAACATGTTGCTTATGAAGACCCATTTTCATGCTTGCAAAGTGTCAACACAGTCCTAGTAATTCTTGTTTCATTTGATTTTGTAAAGAGAGGCAGAAATCACCTATTCCACTTTTATATCAAATAATAATAATCATAAGGAAGCATTTAACTTCCACCCTATATCCAACGATCAATCTAGTTATCATTAAGGGAGATTGCATCTCAACTCATATCATCATCTGAGAAGCCCAACTCAACTCACAACACCATCAGAGAGCTTAGCTCAATCTGGAACAACATTAGGGAACCTTGCTCAACCTGGAACCACATCGGGGAGCCCAGCTCAACCGATCGGAATATATGTTAGTAGGGAGTCAATGCTACACTTATTAAACTTGTTGTCGAGGAGACAATGTTATCGCCCATAATCCATAGACAATAGGAGGGATGCCACTTACCATGAGAGGTAAGGATCACACCTATCATATTTTCTCTATTAATATTCCCATCTGAAATGTGTCATCGTCATCTCTGCTCATCTTTCATTGAACACTTTTGAATCCAAAGAAGAATAATCACCACAGGGGAGCCCTCTGCTTCCACCGTGTATCTAAAGACAATGGGCGAGATCATACCTACCCCAATGCATAGGGATCACACTCTATCCCAAAGTCCCTGACAGTAAGTGAGATCAACTTATCGGAGGTAAGGATCACACTCTACCCTATTATCCTTGATCTTCCCATCTTTATCTTTGAGAGCTAGATGGTACGCCACCTTCATCCACCAACTTGGGAGAGATCCACCTACTGCAAGGGGTAGGGATCACACGCTATCTCAAGTCCCTCATCCCATTGGCCAGATGGAGAGGTTATCCCACAAAGTGGGCAGGATGCTAACTGGGACATACTCTAACTCGAAGAGATCCTATATCTCTACACACCATATTGGTAAGAGGTCTCTCATCCCCAAGAGCCCACAAGCTCCATTCCCCACCCAGGGATATCAA
Source organism: Pinus taeda (assembly GCA_000404065.3). Classification (NCBI taxonomy): domain Eukaryota; kingdom Viridiplantae; phylum Streptophyta; class Pinopsida; order Pinales; family Pinaceae; genus Pinus; species Pinus taeda. Next base: position 60,059 of record APFE030947843.1, on the reverse strand, counting down.
CCAAGGGGGAAGAGAAATGCTCGATGTTCTTGATCAGCCTCGACCCTTGTCCAAAAGGTTAATATCCATCATCCATGCTGCTAAAGTGCTCGTATCTAGTATCGACTTAGCAGTTATTTGTTTTACTCTTCACATAGGACATTAAATGTAAAAAATATATAACATAAAGAAAAGAAAACCATAGTCATATTTTCTCCCTCTCATACAAGGAAGCAACAAGCCACAAGTCTAATCTTGTCTCATACAACAACATAATCTCAATCCTTGAACATGTCCCTTATCCCATCTATATATGATCAAACTCTATATAATTATGAGTGCATAGAAGGATCTATTTGATTGATTGCTTATCACAATGTCCATATAATAATAATAATTCATCAATGCAAACCAGCATGTCATGATTCTGACATAACACTTCCTATGATATTGGGAAGTGTATCTTGAAACTTCTAGGTTGAACCAGTCCTATCATCAAAGAACCATTAGCTCATGAAGTCAATTAGCAAAGACATATCTTTATCAACACTACATATTCATCAATTCATGTCCAAAAGACTTGTTTCATTCTGCAATAGCACTAGGATCAAGGGTTTCCTTCCATGAATGAGAAGTCTCTTCATTCATCACCAACCATGACATCTACCTATCTAACAACAAAACTATCAAAATACAGAGTCAAATATATATCATAATCATGACAAATCACCATCAGCTACTTCACTGTCACATATGAGCATGTCGTCAAACATTCATCACTTCTTTATCACATTATACAAACATTTTTCTTCAGAGTACTACCATCATCAAGTCAGGGGATCTATTGTCAAAAAATTTGTTAAGTCATCATAGTAGTTACAACTTACCAAAATCTTATCAAGAAATATAAGAAGAGGATATTGAGTATCCATCTTACAACCACCTATTTTTTTATTTTGGGTAGCATCTAATGTGCTCTAGGACTCAAATTTTGTAGGGAGGTTTGCATACATGCATTCCAAATAACCCAAGAACCATTTTGGGAAATTCCGCCTAGAGAAGATTGTATTAAAATAATTAATATTTTTAATGGAGTTCCTAAGTCTAAACTTTGGAAAATTAAAATATTAATGGGTATTAATATAATTGTGGGTGTAACTTCTAGAAAAAGATGGAGATCAAGTCAAAACGATCTAAGCCTTTGATTAGGAGTTAATCTAGGCCGTTGATTGTCCAACATGAAGATATAAGGAGGGGCTTGAGGGTCATTTGGAAAACACTCGAGAGATCAAGAGATCGAATTTCTGAAGTGACAAGTTCTCAGGAGGAAATTCTGATCGAGTAGATTCCTTGTAGTTGAGGGGCAAGGATAACATTCGAAGAGAGAGAGATTTTATCAGCTAGAGAATCATCAGCAGAGAGAGGAAAAGCTTGATCTAGTAGCTCTAATGCATATGATGATGCAGGGCCACGAAGGGCCACGCAAAGGCAGCACAGAGGGTGAGAGAGAGTCTGATATTTTGCTTCAGTAGCCGGGAGCTGAGGTGTGACACCGAGAGGTTGAGAGCAAATATTCTGAGAAAAAATTGATCAGCGGGCTAAGTGATGTAGAGCCTAGATAGGTTGATGCAAAGCCTACATGAGGACTATGCAGAGCAGCATAGGGCTTACCAGAGGCCATTCATTCAGTATCCGGACTAGCCGAGAAATTTTTCCAGTGATTATGTGAGGTAATCCCACAAATATTTTTGCAAGTACTTCTCTCTATAACTGAATAACCCTGTGAGGTATTCAAAGATGTATTAAGAATTTTCTACTGCTAAATAATAATAAACCCTTAGAGTTGTTGCACCAGTTTTCCCACATTGGGTTTTTCTGGGGACTTTTGTCCAAAAATAACGGTGTCCATTGTGTTTTATTTTATTTCTTGCTCAGCATCTTGTTTCTACTTATAATTTAATTAAGGGAAGACTACAGTAGTATTTACTTCAATATTTTCCATAACACATAGTAAATAACTTGTATGAACTAACAAGTAGGAGAAGTAACATAGTTTGTTGTAGTAGGGGTTCCTCTTGTGGAATTTTCACATGGTATCAGAGGTGCAGGTGAAGCAAGAAGAGCATAGATGGTATTTCCAATGCTGAGCAGAAGAAGGGAGTTTGAAAAAGCTGTAGGAGGTAGCAGTTCGAAACCCCGAGAAAGCCAACATGGTTCTAAGTCGGGAAGGTAGATTTTCGAGGCAATCTCTCTCCGAGTGAGTCGATGGAGAGAAGGGCTTCCAGTTCGATTTTTTTACAAGGGCAAAGGGAGTAACATTGAAGCCTCAGCGCAAATATAGAGGGACGCAGTTTTATGCAAGCTGAGTGTTGGTTAGAAAATTCATCAGAAGAAGGAAGCAGATCGCATAGCGAGGGAATACTTACTCAGTGGTTTCTTGTGGAGGAAATCAGTATTTCTCATTTGTTGGGCAACAGAGGAGCAGCAGACTTACCAGCACTATCAAAGAGTACATAAGCCAACCTAGAAGCTACGTAGTAGGGAGAAAGAGGGATTTGTTCCACACTTTTCAGAGGACATGGCAACCAGTCTCTTGAGGGATCATGACAGGTTGGACGGAGCATCCAACTACGTCATCTAGATGGATAGAATGTCTTTCCTTCTAGATGAGAATGCCCTCAAGAAGTATGTCGACAGTGTGGTGGCTGAACCTACGGATCTAGATCTACTGAAAAAGTACAAGGTTGAGATGGCAAAGGCCAAGAGGATGATCTTGGATGGAGTCAAGGATAACGTGGCATGCCATATTGCTAGCAGAGAAACTGCTAAGGACATGTGGCATGCCTTGGTCACATTATATAAGGGATCTACTGAGCAATGAAATATGTACTTAGAGAAGAAGATAAGATCTGCTCATATGCAGAAGGGAGAGCATGTGGATCCATTCCTCACAAAGCTGAAGGAAACCCGTGATTAGTTGTCTACTATGGGGCACACACCTCATGATTTAGAGTTGGTTAGATTGGCCCTCAATTATGTCTCAGATGAGTGGCAAGTCTTTGTCCAGAGTATATTGGGCAGAGAACCATTTCCTAATTGGGATGAGATGTGGGTAGCTCTAAAGCAAGAGGAGATGAGGAGAGACCTGTTCAAGGTCAAACTTGACGGAGGCAGCAGCAGTAGTGGGTTGAAGCCCAAGGAGGAGGATGATAATGCAAACCTTGAATCAAAGGGGAAGCAAGGGCAACAGAGATGAAAGAAAGACATCTCCAAGGTGAAGTGTTTCAGATGTGGCGAGATGGGCCACTATGCATCCTAGTTTCCTTTGAAGAAAAAGGACAAGGATGAGAAGCACACTCCTAAGGTTGCAGCCGCAATGATCGAATAGGAGAAGGAGTTCACCATGACAGCCAAGATACCTCTAAAAGGGAGGTGGGCTGATTTGGAGCTATAGTTTGAAAGAGCTACAGATGGGTAGGATCCTTGAGGAGGCCACCTCTTGGATCAATACCTTGCTATGGGAGACCATTTTTGTAGAAGCAGGATGGACTAGTATTGGATGGTGTCGAGGAGTGTCAGGGAGATAGTTATAGTGGCTTGGAGTGCCAGAGACTAAACAACGAATATCATAGTTGGCAGCAGTGCAAATGGCACAGAGCAGAGGTCAGCAACAACGCAATAGATTCAAAGGGTCCGCGCAAAGACTAGCAGTAGTCAATTCTAGCATTCACGTGGTATCATACTGAACATAGTTAGTTCAGTAATTTTGGATGTTTTTTAGTTGCTTCTCTTAGCAACTAAGTTGCAGTGTTAGCAGTGGCAATGCTATAAGCATAGCAGATGCATCATTTGAGAGGGAGTTGTATTACAGATGTAGCATTGGCATTGGAAATGTCAAAGGCATTAATGCAATTGAAGCAACAACACATTAGTTGGTGGACATCATGTTAGTCATCAACAACACAAAGGACGATGCTTCAAAGTGAAAGCAGTATGTAGTAGCAGTATATTGCTAGAGCATATTCCTCGCTAAGAGGGAGTGTTTATTTGGGGTAGCATCATATGTGCTCTAGGCCTCAAATTTTGCAGGGAGACTTGTGCACATGTATTCCAAAGAACCCAGAAACCATTTTGGGAAATTCCACCCAGAGATGATTTTATTAAAAATAATTAATATTTTTAATGGAGTTCCTAAGTCTAAACTTAGGAAAATTAAAATATTAATGGGTATTAGTCTAATTGTGGGTGTAACTTCTAAAAAAATACGGAGATCAAGTCAAAACGATCTAAGCCTTTGATTAGGATTTAATCTAGATCATTGGTTTTCCAATAGGAAGATATGATAAGGGGCTTGAGGGTCATTTGGAAAACACACCAAGGGATCAAAAGATCAAACTTTTGAAGTGAGAAGTTCTCACGAGGAAATTATGATCGAGTAGATTTCTTGCAGTTGAGGGACAATGATAGCATCCAGAGAGAGATATTTTCTCATCCTTAGAATCATCAGTAGAGAGAGGCATAGAGTGATCCAATAAGAGCCATGAAGGACCACGCAAAGGCAACCCACAGCGTGATAGAGAGTTTGAGATTTTGCTTCAGTAGTCGGGAGTCGGGGTGTGAGACTGGGAGGGCTGAGAGAAGAGAATTTGGGCAACAAATCAATCAACATACTGAGTGACGCAAATCCTAGATAGGTTGATGCAAAGCTTGCATGAGGACTGCACAGAGCAGCATAGGGCCTGCAAGAGGCCATTCATTCAGTATCTGGATCAACTGGGAATTTTTTCCAGTGATTGTGTGAGGTAATCTCACAAATATTTATGCCAGTATTTCTCTCTATAACTGAATAACCTGTGAGGTATTCAGAGATGTATCCAGAATTTGCTACTGCTTAATAATAATAAACCCTCAGAGTTGTTGCACTGGTTTTTCCGCATTGGGTTTTTCTAGGGACTTTTGTCCAAAAATAATAGTGTCCATTGTGTTGTATTTTCTTTCTTGCTCAGTATCTTGTTTCCGCTTATAATTTAATTAAGTGAAGGTTGCAGTATTATTTATTTCAATATTTGTAGTAGCACATAGTAAATAACTTGTATGGATTAACAAGTAGGAGAAGTAACATCAGTTTGCTACAATAGGGATTCCTCGTGTGGAATTTTCACACTATTGCTATTAGGGTTACCATATTTATCGATACTATCAAATTATCATATATCTAAAAATAAATGTTTCTAGCCTTGCTTAATCTTATACAAAGTCATGATATCCAACAAGGTCATATGATAAGTCAAATTCTTTCCAAATGTCAGAGATATCATATTAGTTGTCACTATAAAATGCACCAATATATCACATGTATTGGAAATCAAACTTACTTTCATATGCTTGTGATTGGCATGCATGATTCAAGTCATGTATGAAGGTGATATTCTTGTCATACCTCAAGGCTAAACTTTCCATTCAACATTGCAGCTAAACTGAAACAATATAATATACATACCTCGTAATATTCTGATACCTTTGTCAACTTGTAGCATCCGGATAACATATATGCTTTGTCACAGGAAGTAGTAGAGCTTGCATATTGATCTAGCTTCCTCCTTTTCTTTTCTTTTTTCATACCCACTTTCATATTGTTCTTGCACCGGATTCTTCTTCCTGCGCCATCTAACATACAAATGATACTTAAGAAGAATCATCTAATCACATCTTCATTAGGAGGTTAGGAAACTCAAATTTTTCAAATATTCATGCAGGAAGGATAAGTAACAAAAATAAATCCAAACAAAATCAATGCCATAAGATATATCTAGAAGGTACTTATATTTAATGAGGATTGAAGGAAGAAATCAACTACCTCTTGATCCTGACACCAAGAGTCTACAAAATCTGTATTCCAAGTCCTTCCCTTCTTAATTATGAGGTATCCCAAGTCATGATCCAACCAAACCAATCATATTATTTCCTGGAGTGAAACTAGCATTACACTAAATCTATTAAAAATTCTTGTACAACTTTTCACTGATCATGCTAGGGTTTTGAAACTTCAAGTCTAAGTCATACTTATTCTAATGGTTTCTTCCTAACCTCGTTCCATTCACAAAAACCTGATTCATCTAGCAAGGTTGACAAGGGTTTTCTTCAAACACTATCATTCTTTTAGGTCTCCAACATCTTTGCTTCTTCATCATTAGTGTCTTTAAAGGGTGATCTTGATGAATTTTCTCCAGCCCAGCTCTGATACCATGTTAATTTTTCTTAGGGTTGTATTGTTATTTGCTTTACATAATTGCATTACATAATTTATTCACCCCATAACAGTTTGAACATTATTGCACCATATGCAATTATGTAGAAAGAACAATAATGCAACAGAAATAAACTTTGGAAGAAGAGCATACACACATAGAGACACCAGGATTGGTCAGAGACCAGGGAAAAACCCCACAAGGCGGAAAACCCAGAATTCTTCTTCTTCTTCTATAGATTTCATCAATTGTTCAACTAAGATACAAAGTATAAAATATCTTGAGCGATAAGTCAATATATTGGGAAAACCTAGACCTATACTCGTTTGGTTCACAAATTTGTTTGTGAAAAAGACTATTATTTGTGAGGTTTTATCACTCCTAAACTAACTAAGCCATAATCATTAATTGTCAACCAAGGTAGGACTTTTTATTTTAAAGGCATTTGCACTATTTGTGTTGATACATGTAACAACATGGTAAAACAGAAAAGATGTCGTTGAACACACTTGTAGGCATTAAAGCACTCTTGCAGAATGGAAATACATGCTTGTAGGAATTAAAAGGAACATTGCAAGAATGAAGCACACTCGGAAAGGAAATATTCCACACTTCATAAGTACTTCAGAATAAATATAGGCACGCCATACAACAATTGAATATCATAGAATTGATTAACCTGTGTAACATCACACAATAATATGAAACTAGGAGTGTATCTATCTCACAATGGAACAGTGATAAGAAATCCACACTAACACATAAAAAACTAATATCCTATCAACACTGTGATCCCTACTAAAGAAGAGGGCCCTTCCTCCCTAGCAGGGTGCATGAGTAAAACGAAAATTATTTAAGAATTCAACACGGAATTTGCAGTAACATCACTAGATATATGCTTGTATTAAAATAGTGGAAAAGTATAAGATTAGAATGTCGATATTATCTATGTTCTGTCGTCATCCCCTTCTCATGATACTAAGCTCTTTTATAAAGTATTTACAAAGCACCAAAACTATGGAAACGAATCAGCCATGAGAATCTTTTGATTCTCATGCTAATTAAGCTAACAGAAAAAAATAGAAAGATAGAAATTGCTACAAAATGTTTTTAATAAATATTTGTTATGGTTACACCAATCTTGTTTAGACACAACTATAACTTCTTAGATCTTCTTAACTATCTACATGGAATTACTTCATGCAGCCCTTGAAAACTATATTTGACAATGGCGGCTACAGTCTTGACAATTCACAGTGTGACAAGATCTTCACGGTGTAACAACAAGAAATGGAAAACCCAAGGTGTAACAACAAGTATCAACAACTCACACCATATAACAACAAGTAACAACAACAGATGTTCACCCATGGCTATCAGTAGTTATGGCAACACCTGAAAGAAAAACATTCAAAATAACTCTTCCAAAGATACCCTGGTTAGTCATCCCAAAGAAAGCATTGTTTCGTTCAATACTTAGAATAAAATAACATAATAATACATCCAAGAAAAAGGTGCTTCTTAATAAGGGGAAGTGACATTGTACTGGGGTAATTGTAGGTTCAATGAGGAAAAATGGTCAAAAATAGGGAAAAGGATGCCTGAAATATCATCAAATATTGCACCCAACATCTCCCCCCAACTGAAGCCACTGCATGTCCTCATGCAAATTCTTCAGAATGTTAAGGATCCTCATCTATTGTGACACTAGCATGTTGTTGATGTAGTTCTTTAAAATCATAGGCACCAACAGTTTCTTCATCTTCTTTCCTATACTCCTAGGTAGACACGAGTTGATGTGTCTAGGAACGTTCATCATGCTTGCTAGGGTGGAAGTAAGGTTGTTATTTCTCAAACGGGAGCCAAATCAAAGAAAACTTGAATTTGAGCCATAACCAGAAAGCTCCCATCATTTTGACAATTCGTACATATTCAGGGACTCAAGTAATAACTATCACGAAATTGGGGTACCCAAATGGATCCCTCGCTTTTAGTGTTTCACTACAAGCTTCCCATTGCTTCAGGCTTCCAACTAATGCTTTATTTTTCAATTGTTCATAAATATTAAGGAAAACCCAACAATCCTTCTCTTATATAGGGACAATTGTTCTACAATTTTAGGTTTACTAAGAAACTTTTTGAATTGAAGACTCATAGTAGCAACCATACCAAGTTTTGGTCTTATCTTTAGGGTTTCCTTTTCTTCATTCATAGCAGATGATTTTATGGCAAGGTGCCAATCAATTTGATTTCATCAAAGATATAAAAGCATGTAGTTGTAGATCTCCAACATAGGGGGAAAGGTCTGCAGCCATCTGCAAACTAGAATGCTCAAAAAATATATCATGCAGGTTGAGTTTGCATATCAAACTCTGCTCATCAAAATCGCATGAGCGAAATACATCCAGAAAAGTTTTAGTGGAAAATCTCCTATAGGATTTGTTCTCATGGATGGCTCTCAACTAGAAAGGTAAAATTTCTCCCACAAGAAGATTGGGTAGGACAAAGATGGCGTCCTGCAACCTAAAAGGTTTGGGGCTAACTCATATATTTTACCTTTCTCTTCAGTCAACTTCTCGACCTCTTGTTGTAGTTGTTGTCTCTGTTCTTACTTTTCCATCTCATCTTTCCTCGTTTCCCACTTTATCAACTCTTTCGTCAACAATTTTTTGGCCCACTGATCCTTAAGGGTATGAATAGCCTTCTAATGTTCTTCCATATAAATCACTCCCTTTCTCAGGGAAAGTGCCATTTGCTTACAATTCTTCAATTCCGATATCAATAGAAGTCTTTCTGAATATCACCCTGCTTCAGGGTCTTGTGTTATTTTATGTGCAATAGCAATAGAGGGAGTAACATCATCTTGTGTTTTGAGTTTCTCTGCCTAAGTATCTAGTTCTTATGTATCAGCAACTTCGTTGACAGGTTCTTGTGGAACATCTCTTAATTTTTCTTCTTTAAAAACATTTGTCTTAATTATTGGTTCTTGTGTATGAACAACATCATTGACAAGTTCTTTTGTATGGGTTTCTAGGTTAAAATCCACGGGGTGCTCCATTTCAGTTGTTGGTTCTTGTGTGTCAACATCATTGTCAACGAGTTCTTGTGTGTCAACCTCCCATGGTTTTGTTGGGTTTTTTCTGAGATGGTGTCTGCAACGCAAATCTTATATATTGTTGTTGCCAAACCCTCATCACATGCTATACATAAAGGACCCTGTGTGGTTTTTGATCCCAACTTATCAATAGCCTCAGCTAATGTTTCGAGACTCGAAACCTTTGTTTTCATTTTTCGACCTCCTATTTTCTACTTTAATTCCTTATTGTATGCTTCTAGCTTCTTAATTTTAAGCAGCAAAGTTTGGGTTTTGTTCTTTCTTGATGAAGAAGTGTCTTCCTGTTTAGTTTGTTTCTTCTTATTCTACTTTTTTGTCTCTTCTTGCTTCCCCCTTTTTTATTTTTTCTTTCCTGGTTTCTTCTTGGACAGTGGCCAGGGTTCTGGTTGAGTACCAAACTTAACCCTTTTCTTCGGTATTCTTCCATCCACAAATTTCTCAAGTGGCTTCTTCTTAACTCTAATTCCTGAAGACTGTCCCTACTCCTTAGCTATATCAGCTTCCCCTGGAGCATTTGCAGGAGTTTCATCTTGTCTCTATTGTTTTAGGAAAGGTTTTAGTACTCTCTTAACCATGGATTCTACAAGAAAAGATGACCAAGAATTGATAAGCCTTCCTATGAGAATTTTTATTATACACATGGGTAGATGTCTATCAAAACTTCGATGGCTCTTTCACCCAGTGTTTGACAATGTCTCTTGTTTTCACATGGATGTGGGTGGCATAGAAGAGAGTCCATGCACTCTATAGTCTTCTCATCCATGTGCAAGACAATCCAACTGATGATATCAGCACACAGGAAGGTAGGATACCTACATGCAACCTTGTATAGCCCTGACTTATGGATACTACTCTAAACCTATCGGTCCTCTAAGTCTGCCTCAAAGTATTTTTCAAAAGTATATTTAATCTGTTGCCATGTGGTGGGCTCCAGTATTGTAGCAATGATGTTGCAACTCTTGGGGCTCCCTTCTTTACTTTTATCAACCCGGTAGTTCGTAACAAACTTGGAAGTGACGATGCTATATGCACAAGTACTAGCTCTTACTGCAGGTTGTCACTTGATCAGCTAGCACAAGTTCGCTAGGAGCTTAACCCAACTTCTATGAGCTCTTAGAAGAAGCTTTCAACTGTGATGGACGAAAGTTAACTCAAAAGAGGCTAGTATACTTGCATAAAGAAGCTGAAAGCTGAAAGGAAATGCAAACCCTAGCAAACCCTAGTTTTACCGACTAACCCTACTGGTGCAAAAAAAGAGATGAAAGATGCTGGAATGGATGCCAATGATTCTTGAAAAGGTAATATGCATGTAGTTAAGCTACTTCTAAAGGAAAATATGGAGAAATTATCTTTTTGTATTTTTGAGTAATTTTGCAGAATTATTTTGCATGTGCTTTAACTATTTTTTACTGTGCAGAGGTTTATTGGCGAAAAGAAATGGAGTGGACGCTTGCAGGAGGTCGGGAAGGTGAGAAGAGAACCTAAGGGGTTCCTAGCACCCTTCTAGAGAATTCCATAGTGATCAGATCTCGAAAAACTACTCACGTGAACTTCTACAGGAAGTCTGCAGGGGTTCTACAAGGAGTTTTACAGGAACATGCCGAAAGTGGATTTTAGAGGGTTGATGGTGGAAACGGTAGGAAAGTGGAAATGAAGGATGGATAAGGATGTTAAGGGGTCTAGGACCTGGGAAATGAAGCTAAGGAGTGATGAAGGTGGTTAGATTTGTTCAAGGATGGAGACAGCACTGTTGCACAAAAATGTAGAAATTAGGGCAAATTGGGAAAGTGTGGCAAATGAAGGGGAGAAATCTGGAATTAGGGGCTAGAACAGGTTGTATGATGGATGAAGGGTAGGTAGGAATGTATTACAGGTGCTCTGCACACTATTTTCCAAAATTGATCGAACAAAGACTGAAAAAACCAGAGATCTATCTATTTTGACCTAATTTGCCCTTAAAAACCAAAAATATGATGAACAGAAGTTTGTAGACAGAAAATCATGCAAGAGAGCTAAGGAAACTGAGCAAGAACAGATCTAAACATGAAAACACAACTGATATCAACTTTTCCAACTTAAAATCTAACACTAGCAATTGCATTGGAAAGCAAAAACAGTGTTTTTGTGGCAACAAGTGTGCCTTAGTCTCAGCTCATGGTCCCAAGGAGGGAGAGATGAGATCAAGGACTGCTTGATGGCCTTTTTGTAGATCTTTTATGTTACCAAACTGTTAAATCAACCTGAAGCATGAAAAACTATCTTAATAAAAAACAACCTAAGTAACAAAGCAAGAATTTAACCTAAATAACAGAAATTATTCTATGAATGCAGCAAAGACATATAAAAGTACACAAAGGAGGTGTTGGCACTTGGGTTGGGCCCAAAACCAAGAGCTATAGCCTCCTAAGAAAGCTCAGAGCTGGTTCAAAGCGAGATTCATCTTCATTACTCAAAAAATAATAGTCATGTCAGAAAACTGTTTACAGAAAGAGCTCGAAAAATGATTTGAATGTAGAGCTGCACTAAAGTGAGAAAACAAACTATTCAATAGCTAAAGTACCAAGGCTTTAAGCCTTCATACTTATGCAGATGAGGACTCCCAATATTCCTCCTTAACTTTAGGAGCTTGGCTGCCCAAAACTGCAGTTAATCAGCCACTTCACTAAACCTGCTCAGCTGCCCCTTGAAATCATCTTTGGTGGGTTGTTGAACTCCGAGCTGATGGTGGAGAACTCAAGGAAGGGGTCATTTAGTGTAGGAGATGCCCCTCCTATAAATCCTTAGCCTTGTTCCTTCGTATTTGGCTGCCCATTTGCTCATAAATACCTGACCTTGGTCCAAAAATGTCCAAAAATATGCAATAAGCACGTATTAGACTTTGTGGTCAAGTGACTATTCCTATTCATTCAATTAACATAAATATATTCAAAAGCATGCATAAAACTATGAAGAATGGTGGATTAATCAAGAATAATAGGCAAAATGAGCCCATAAAGGTACCCATTTATGGGGCTTATCATCACCCCCCTGCTGAATGTGTTGCTCATCCTCTGAGCAACCAATCCAGTTCATCATCTTTGGTTGTTTTGACTGCCTCTCTAACATCCTAGGCTTTTGAGATGATGTCCTCTTTTTGGTCATGAAACCCTGCCTTTCTCTCTACTTCCTCCCATTTCCCGTGTTCTTCTTCTTCCTTGACCCCTTCCAGTAGTCCTAAAAGTAATGGAGGACTGAACTTTAGGCCAATCTAGTTGGCCTTCAAGTTTTCCATTGACTATTTATAAAGTGGAACCCTTGCCAAAGCCTCCCTCATTCTGGTTGGGGAGTGGTATTCTCTTATTTTCATACTATGGGACAATGTGTTCCATCTCCTTGTGCAAGCATGAATGCAATTATCACCAAATAGTCTTTCCATGTCTTCAAAGTGAGCAATGGCCTGAGCTTGCCTTTCAATGTAATCTGGGAGAACTTGAGGGTTGTTGGTAAGGTGTTGATGTGCATATACTAAAGCTGAGGGATCTTCTGGTTCTGCCCTGATCATGAGTGGCTCACTTAGCTCCCTGTCCATAACCTTCCGAATTTCTACCGCCCTTTTTTTGCATGGCTTAACCAAGAAGCCATAGCCATGAGTTGTACATATCCTAATTTAGCATTGGGGTCCCATAGATTCATGTTTGGAAGTGCCAAGTTGTGTAAATAGAATTCTGCTAACTTGCCCTTATCTTCAGCTCAGCTATTGTCACACAAATACATAAATTGATTGTAATTCTAAAATGGAATGGTGCCCCTTTGGGCCAATGTGTTAATTTGAAATTTCAACCATTGATATTTAAGATACAATGCATAGGACTTAGTAGGTTTCCTACATTGTAAGGCTTCTACTGCCCAGCTGGCCATGCAGGCCATTTGGGCTTCTTTTTCTTGCAACTATTGTTTGAAACCCTGTATTTCTTCTATTGCATGAGACTCCTTTTCCTGCAGCAGTTTTGTCAGCATCTCAACACCAGCTTGTAGCTTTTCTTTTCTCTGCTATTTCTCGATTGTTTCCTTGTCTGTTGGAGGTCCTTCTTGCTACTACTGCCCTACCAAAATTGACAGCCTATCTTCCTTATGACCTTCCTGTAACTGCAATTGCTTTTTTAGCAGCTCATTCTCCTCCTGTAATTGCGCTGTTTTACTGCTTTCTATGTGCCTCACCATGGCCAACTCTCTTCTTGATTCTTTTAGTTGTTCTTCCAGGTGGCCGATGTCTGCAACTCCCTTGGATTTGGAAATTCTCATCCAAGTGTGAGTCCTAACCTATCCCTGTTCCAATGCAAAGAAAAGTGGTACAACAAACTTTTGTGGGATGATCTTCCCACTTTCTAACAAGTTGTAATATGAGCCCAAACTAGGCCGAGGGCTTGGTTCCAGTATCTCCTTGGTCTTGTCTTCTCCTTGTGATTGTTTGGCTGCCTTCTCCTCCAATTTCTCAGTCTCTTTTAACTTGGCTAGAGTTTTGTGTAGAGATGTTTCAGCTTTCTGTAGAGCTGCCTTTGAGTCCATCATCCTAATTCTCTCTTTCCAGGTGTAGGATTTTTGGCTTCCTCTTTCATAGATGATAGATATCTTGGAAGGAGACTCTTCCTTCTCTTTAGTGGTTGTGTCCTCAATGACAATTAGTTCCTTTAACGGTGGCTGGGGTTTGCCCACTTTGATCCTTGTGCTTCTTTTGGCTTTAAAGTATATGGAGGTTTTCCTCTTTCTTTTTCCTTTCTGTTTTATAGGTGTGCTTAATGCAGCAAGCACAGTTGTTGCTTCCCGTGCCAACTTTTCAGGGAATTCCTCTTGCTGCTATTCTTTTCCTTCACTTCCTGTAGAAATATCTATGCCCATTGTTTCTGCCTGTGTTACTGATATCTCAGGGTGTGTCTTTTCCTTCTCTTGTTGGATGCCTGCTTTGGCTGTGGCAGCCTTCTTTTGGGCTTCCTTGGCCTTTTTCTTTCCAATCAGTGTCCTCTTTTCCTTCAATGTTTTTGTTGTTGTGTCTTTCTATGTTTTAGGCCCAGCACTCTTGTCAAATTCTTATTTTTCTTTCTATTTTTCCTTTATTTTTCCCTCTGCTTGAATGTCTTGTGCTCCCTCATCATTGTTCTTCTCAATTTATTCAGTTTGCTCCCCCTCATCACTGCTGGATGGGGTGATGTTCTCAGCCAAAGTTCTAATGTCATCATCCCTGGACATATTTCTGAATATTTCCCAAGCAATGGGGACAATATAGGTGTGTAAATCATCTTCCACCAATAGTTTGATGAGCCCATGGTGGGAAAACTAATCTGGGATCCCTTCATTTAGCTTTGTACCACATTCAATTAAGGACCGAAGGAGGAAATATGCGATGCTCATTTTTCTGGCTGGAGGCAAGTCCATCCCATACCTTAATTCATGTAGCAACCTGAAATGGTATCCATAAATTATGTTGAACCTCCCTTCACATGTGATATACTTCATTATTTGATAATTAACTTCACCCCAGAGAGCAGGCAAGCTTGTCCTTCTACACTCGTTTTTATCTTCTACAGAATGCTCCTCGGGTAGAAAAAATGTTTTCTTAGCAACTTGCCCCAATGATCTCTCCTCTTTGCTCCAAGGGAGCCCCAATGGTAGACCAGTAATTCCACTGATGAGATCAGGTGTAAGTTCGAGGGTCAAACCCCTAAAACTAACTATGGCATGGGTCTTCGAATGTGGTCTCAGGGACATCAAAAACTCTTCAGTTATCTCCTCATCATAGCCCTAAATTCTGTCAAAGAAGGATATCCAGTTTACCCTTGTGAAAATGTCCACCACCTCATGGCGCTCGTGCAATTTTCTAGAGTCTGAGGGTTCTTTCCTTATGAATCCTCCTAGCATGGTTTTGAGGGCTCTTTTTGTGTTTTAACCAGAAAAGAAAATGCTTAGGTGGAAAAAACAGTCAATCACTAAAACAGAGGATAGCTGAATTCGATTTTTTCTGAACCCAAGAAGGAATGTCCTGGGTGATTCTTTGCAATATCAAATGGCAATAATTCTCCTGTTTCAAACTGCTGCCACCATGAATTTGACTTCCTAGTTTTGAAAAGAAAGAATTTTTTCTACAGAACAGAGGATGAGGACATAGGTTCTTTTCTCAGCAGGTAGATAGATATGCACATTAGTTTTTTCACACACACACACACACAGTCTGGCCTTTACTATTGCACATATCCTTCTTACAGGAGAATTTGAAAAAGGATGGGAAGATTTCATATTCACAGTGAAAAAAAGAAACTATGTAGACTCAGGGAAATATGCAGGTAGACTTTCACTCTTTTAATGCACAGGCAGATTTTCACTCTCTTTTTCAGCCTACTATCGTGTTCAATTCACCACCTTACTAAAAAAATCATGCACAGAGGGGTTTTCCCAAGCCTACCTCGTTTTGAGCTTGAATTCCGACGAAAATCCCAAGTTTTCTTTCTGCAGAGCCATTCTTTGCCTTTCCTGTAGAACCCTTCCTATGAAAATCTCTTGGTTCCTGTAGAATGAAATTGTGCTTCCGGTAGAGCTCGATAGGCAGGAGATTTTCAAAAACAGGCAGAAAATTGGTGGAGGATGATTGGTTAGCTGGTCTGGAAGTAGTGGATGCGTAATCCAGTCAAGAACGTCATGAGTGCAGAATGAACAAAGGGTGGTGCATGTTTCAACTGAGCTGTCTTTTAACTGCGGGAGTGATTCGTGGTGAGGGGATGAGGTGGCCGGACCGGACCATTGATCCTACGTCACAGCCATAATGTTTCTGCATGCCGTCTAACCGCCATCACCTCCCTTTCTCCCATTATCCACCGCCACCACTACCAGTCCCGAATATTTCTTCCTGAATGGACATTCTACGCGTGCTAGTGCACATCTAATCGGCAGTTTTGAATTTAACGGTGCTCGTTTGGATTCCACAAGGATGTGTAACTGACCGAGGCCACCAATTCCACTCAATCCAAACCATTCCCATAGTCACACAGCTTTGAAATATGATTTATGCAATTGAATAATGAGTTTAGGCATTTACCTGCATAGTCACGGCCATGTTATGCATATTTCGGATTTTGGAACCCATTTCTTCATTTTCTGTTGTTGCTTCCGCATTGCATGCTTGGCCTTGGGTTGTTGTTGATGTTCACACATTCAAGTAGAGCTCCATGCATGTTTCATATGCCATACTTTTTTGTCCCGGTCTCTGGAGTATGTCTTTCAGAGGGATCAACTGCTACAGGAATCCTGTAGGATTTCCTGTAGCTGCTTCTCCTCCTGGAATGCAAGCTAGAATGAGCAGGGCTACAATTGCTGATGACAGTCTCAGTTGATAAGGAGTCTAGATGGAGGGTATCAGGTATGGTGATTGAAAAACTGTTGCTTTGATTTGTCATTAAAAAATTTTGCTGGCAACATGAAGGAAACAGGATTTTTGTGTGTGATTGTGCAGGGACGTAAAAATGAGTTCAATGGAGGTGTACAGAGATGGAAAAAGGGTGGCATATGGAGATAGATGGAAGCAGGGAGGTTTACAGGCCTCATATATAGATTCCCAACCTTCGGGTCCTCTTCTGAGATCGATTTTGGCTTTTCTATAGGTTCTACAGGATCTTCCTGTAGAAGATACAGAATTTCCTGTAGAAGGTGAAATCTTAGCCCGAATGAGACCAAATCTTAGGAAAGGGTAATGGTCATGGAGGAATGGATTGTAAGGGATGCTTGCAGCCTGGTTATGACCTCAATCTTTGTCTTGTGTGATCCTCCCAAAACCTGTAATGACCTTCTTGCAACCTACAATTTATTCAATAGAAATTAGGTTTATTTTTCTTTTTTCTTCCTTTTTTATTTTTTATTTTTCTAGTCTGAGATAGTTGGGGTGCCTCCAAGAGGTTTTCACCCTCACTGTCTACCTTGGGTGCCTCCAAGAGGTTTTCACCCAAAGATTTTTTATTCCTTTTTTTTGTGTGTTCAAGGTGTGGGTGGAGTGGAGACAAGGGCCTGCTCCACTACCAGCACTGATTTACCCAGAGTTTCAATGAACTCCCGCTTAGAAAGGCATTTCCTGTAGATTTTCAATCAATGCCCATTGACGAGCACGGGGATGGCTTCTTCATCAATGGTCCTGATAAGGGCTGAACCATTTTCATTGCATTTCTCCACTGTATATGGTCCCAACCATCTTGTCCTCAACTTTCCTTTGAAATCCTTGTATCTTGAATCATATAATAGTGCCCAATCTCCTGGTTGAAATTGCTTTTCTTTGAGGTGTCGATCATGCCATATCTTTCTTTGAAGTTGGACTACCTCTGAGTGGAGAAGGGCCTGCATTCTTTGTTCATCTAATACATTCAGCTGCAGTAATCTTTCCTGTTGTGCATGGCTAAGATCTAGGTCCAGCTGAGCTGCCAACCTTAATGTGTTATATTCAAATTCTATGGATAGCAAAACCTTCTTCCCGTAGACCAGCTCATAGGGTGTGAAAACTATTGTAGTTTTCCAAGTAGTGTTATAGGCCCAAGTGGCCTCAACCAAGTGATCTGCCCAATATTTTCTGTTGCTGCTCACCACTTTAGTCAAAATCTCTTCCAAAGCTCTGTTATTGAATTCCACCTGTCCATTTGCTTGCGGATGATAAGTGGTGGAAATTCTGTGCGTGAGTAGGTCTTCAATCAGGTTAGAGGTAAACTGACTTCCTTGATCTATGACCAATTCTCTCGGGTAGCCAAATTTGTAGAAGATATTTTCCCTCAAAAACTCAGCTACTTTTTCTTCTGTTGTTGCCTTGATTACCTTTTTTTTTTCCCACTTTGTCAGGTAGTCCGTGCACACAATGATGTAAGACTTTTGTTTTGAAGGAGGGTTGATAGGACCCACAAAATCCATGCCCCACTTCTCAAATGGCTCAAAAGTCGCTTGAGGTTGTAGGGGCATCTCATCCTTTGGAGTCGGTATCCCCATCCTTTGACATCGGTCACATTGGTTGATGTATCTCCTGACATCTTGATTAAGAGTGGGCCAATAGTACCCTGCCTGTAGAATTTTGAAGACGGTTCTTTTTGCTATAAAGTGGCCTCCACAAGGCCCATCATGATAGGTTAGGAGGATGCCAAAAACTTCCTCCTCCCTAACACAATGCCTCAAAATCTGATGTGGGCCAAGTTTTAACAGGTTGCCCCCAATCCAAGTGAATGGGGCGCTTTTCCTCACGATCTTTCTCTTCTCTTTTGAGGATAGGTGTGGCGGAAACTGTGTTGAAACCAAGTAATTTACTACATCAACAAACCATGGAGAGAGTACTGAAATAGCAAACAGGTGTTCATCTAGCATTTGATCATCCACCATCCCCTCTTCACCTGCAGGTAAATCTAGTCTAGACAGAAAATCAACAACAACATTTTCCTTACCTGGCTTATCAACAATGGTCAAATCAAATTGTTGCAATAAAAGTAACCATCTAATGGTACGAGCATTTACATCAGGTTTATTCATCAAATACCTAATTGCAGCATGATCAGTGTGTATGAATGTTTGATAACCAGTGATGTAGTGTCTGAACTTGTTTAGGGAATGGACTACAGCTAGCAGCTCCTTCTCGGTTACAGTATAGTTTAACTCTGCCTTGGACAGGTTTTTACTGACAAAATATATGGCATACGGTAGTTTCTCTTCAACTTGTCCTAAGGTTGTTCCTATGGCTTTGTTCGAGACATCTATGTGAATGTGGAAAGGTAGGGCCTAGTTTGGACCTCTCAAGATTGGGGCACTTACCAGCTTACCTTTCAATGCATCCAGAGCCTCTTGACAGTTGTCAGTCCATATAAACTCAACATCTTTCCCCAAAAGATCAAATAATGGAGAGGCTAGCTTACTGAAATCTTTAATGAATCTTTTATAATATCCTGCTAAGCCTAGAAAACTCCGAACATCTCTTACCTTTTGAGGAGGTGGGACCCTTTGGATGATAGCAATCTTGTTGGGATCTAGCTGTAATCCTTGCTAATAAATTGTATGACCTAACACGGTCCCTTCATTCATTAGGAATTCACATTTTTCAAGACTGAGGGAGAGGTTCATTTCAATACACTTAGCTAAAACTTTTCCCAGGTTAGTCAATGCTTCTTGGAAGTTGGACCCATAAGGAATAAAGTCATCCATATAGATTTCCACCGAATCATGAACCAGCTTAGAAAATATGCTGAGTACTGCTCTCTGGAAAGTGGCAGGAGCATTGCATAACCTGAAGGGAAGGACCCGGTAGGCAAAAGTACCCCATGGATAAGTGAAATTGGTCTTATCTTGGTCTTCCGGGCTGATTTGGATCTGATTATACCAGCTGAACCCATCTAGGAAGGAAAAGAACTTCTTCCCTGCCAGGTCATCCAACACTTTATCTATGAAAGGCAAAGGGAAATGGTCCTTCTTGGTAGCTTTGTTAAGTTCTCGATAATATACACAGATTCTCCACTTCTTGTTTTCCTTGGGCATAAGCACCAAAGGAGAAACCCACTCGCTGTCAGAGATGGGGTAGATGAATCCTGCATCCAACAAATTTTGCAATTTTTCTTTGACAATGTCCTTAAGGGTTGGATTCATTCTCCTCTGAGGCTACCTGGTTGGTTTACAATCCTCTTTAATGTAAATTTGATGGGTACAGACTGAAGGGTGGAATCCTTTCATCTCCTTATAGCTCCAAGAAAAAGCATCCAAATGGTTGTTCAATAAGCTATACAGCTCTTTCTCCTGAGAGGAGGATAGGGATGAGTTGATATTCAAGGTTCTTTTAGGGCTAAATTCCACATTCTTAACTCGGGGAGAGGTCAGAACAGCCATGCAGAGATCCACTAAAGCACTGGCTTGGATGTCTTCTACCAACTCTTCTAATGGCAGCACACTGGGAGGTGGATTTTGAATCAAATTCTCAATAAGGTCATCCTCGGTTTGAGGACCTCCCCTGGTGGCTTCCACTGTGCACAATGGTGCAGAGTAGACTTCATCCTCATCTTCCTCCTCCAACCAGAGAGGTAAATCATGTTCTAGCAAAGGTTGGGTAGGAGGATATAGGACTACCTGTTTGGACATATGCCCATTCTTAATGGTCATGCTCGCAGCTCGACAACTGATGTAAGCATCTAGAGTAGCTAACCAAGGCCTTCCCAAAATGAGGGGATATCCAGTGAGTTTTGCCTTTGGCTAAAGGACCAAGAAGTCCACAGGGTGCTCCCAAGAATCAATGGAGACCATGACATCTTCCACAATCCCCTCGGGGGTCACGGTGGAGTAGTTTGCTAACTGCAGCACTGTCGAGGTCTTTCTTAGGGCACCCTAAAGGTTGAGTTTGAGCATAGTGTCCCTAGTCATCACATTAATGGCAGCCCTTAGATCAATCAAGGTGTGGGGGATTATGGTGCCATTAATATGGATATCGACTACAGGACTTCCAGGGTCCAGATATTTTGGACAGATAACTTGTCCCAACATCAGGTCGGACAGTTGTACTATGATATTAATAGTTGGGGCATCTCTCTTGCGCCTGCCTAGGTGCCTGAAACACTTCTCTTTGATCAATTTGTTGTAGATCGGTACATCTTTTATGGCCTGGAGAAGTGGTATTTTTATACATAACTGTTTAATTTCTCCCAGAAGTTCAGTCTCTTATGGGTTTGATTGTGTGGTTCCAGTTAGTCTCACAGGAAAGGGTGTAATGGCTTTGGGTTCACTTTCCTGTTTCTCTTCTTCATCCTCCTTAGGAGGAGGTTGGTTGTCTAGGAGGACCTTCCAAGATCATAGGTAGATCTCCTGAATCTTCACAACATAGGTAAGGCATGTTGTCTCTCTTGTATATACCTGCTGGGCCTATCTGTTATTGGGGTTTGGGTTCGGTTGAGCAGGTATCTGGGGTTGTCACTGTTGAGTATGGAGCATGATTGTTTAGAGTTCTTTGTTTCAAACGGATGTATACCCCAAGAAGTTTGTACACCCCTCCACGCGGGGGGGGTGATGG
>APFE030947843.1:0-27616 GCA_000404065.3 Pinus taeda | reverse complement strand
CTATAGTAATCCTGGTATTTGTTGTTAAAGGCTTGCTGTATCTAAGGCCAAGTTGTGATATTGTTTCCAGGTAACCCCATGAACCAGTGGAGTGTTGTATCCTTAAGGGTAGAGGGAAAGAGTTTCAACTTTTGCTCGTCTTCTGCATTGCCATAACTTCGAAAAAGGATAGCAAACTCAAACAAGAAGGTATCAAGGTCTTCAATGGTCAATCCATGGAAGTGAGGTAAGGCTGAGGGACTTATGTTTTTCATTTTTGTGTCCCCATTGGTCTCTCGGATGGGAAAGACGCTTTCTATTTTCTCCTCATTTCCTATATCGTTTCTATGTTCAGCCATGGTCTCAAGAGGAATGTTTTCTTGCTCTTCTTCTGTTATAGGATCTTCGTATATCTCTAGAGGTTCACCTATAGGTTCTTCTGGATCACTACCACCAAAGAAGAGAGAAGGATGACTCAGTGATGTGGTGGGGGTGTTGGGTAGGAATTTTCCTGAATTGTCTTTGTTCTACGAGGCATGAAAGGAAATCTTTTTGGTTGATTTTTTTGTGTTTTTCTCTGCTTGTACCTACAAAACTAAAATTGATTGAACAACAATTGCAATTAACTAAAATAAACCTTGCTGGAATGAAAATTGCAGAATTGAAATGAAAGCAGGAAATGACTAGTCTATGTTGCTGAAATGAAATTGCAGAATTGAGATGCTAATCTACGCTTGCATAATTGAAATGCTAATCTATGCTTGCGGAATTGAAATGCTAATCTACGCTTGCAAAATTGAAATTTTGGAATTGAAATACTAATCTATGAAAGTGTGAAATATCTAATCTATGCTTGTTGAAATGAGATGAAAGCAGGAAATGTCTAATCTACTTTTGCGGAAATAAACTACTTGGCAGAATCTTGCAGTAGAAAATAGAGGAAAAGCAGTAATCACAAATACTCTGACGCTTCCCTGACAACGGCACAAAAAATATGGTGGGCTCCAGTATTGTAGCAATGATAGTGCAACTCCTGGGACTCCCTTCTTTACTTTTATCAACCCTATAGTTCGTAACAAACTTGGAAGAGACGATGCTATATGCACAAGTACTAGCTCTTACTGCAGGCTGTCACTTGATCAGCTGGCACAAGTTCGCTAGGAGCTTAAGCCAACTTCTATGAGCTCTTATAAGAAGCTTTCAACTGTGATGGACGAAAGCTAACTCAAAAGAGGCTAGTCTACTTGCAGAAAGAAGCTGAAAGCTGAAAGGAAATGCAAACCCTCACAAACCCTAACAAACCCTAGTTTTATTGACTAACCCTACTGGTGCAAGAAAAGAGATGAAAGATGTTGGAATGGATTCCATTGATTATTGAAAAGGTAAGATGCATGTGGTTAAGCTACTTCTGAAGGAAAATATGGAGAAATCATCTTTTTGTATTTTTGAGTAATTTTGCAGAATTATTTTGCATGTGCTTTAACTATTTTTTACTGTGCAAAGGTTTATTGGCGAAAGGAAATGGAGTGGGTGCTTGGAGGAGGTTGGGAAGGTGAGAAGAGCACCTAAGGGTTCCCTAGCACCCTTCTAGAGAATTCCACAGTGATCAGATCTCGAAAAACTACTCGCGTGAACTTCTACAGGAAGTCTGCAGGGGTTCTACAGGAAGTTCTACACGAACAGGCCGAAAGTGGATTTTAGAGGGTTGATGGTGGAAAAATGGTGGGAAAGTGGAAATGAAGGATGAATAAGGATGTTAAGGGGTCTAGGACTTGGGAAATGAGTCTAAGGAGTGATGAAGGTGGTTGGATTTGTTCAAGGATGCAGAGAGCAATGTTGCACAAAAATGTAGAAATTAGGGCAAATTGGGAAAGTGTGGCAAATGAAGGGGAGAAATCTGGGATTAGGGGCTAGATCAGGTTGTATGATGGAGGAAGGGTAGGTAGGAATGTATTATAGGTGCTCTACACACTCTTTTCCAAAACTGATCGAACAAAGACTGAAAAAACCAGAGATCCATCTATTTTTACCTAATCTGCCCTTAAAAACTAGAAATATGATGAACAGAAGTTTGTAGACAGAAAATAATGCAAGAGAGCTAAGGAAACTAAGAAAGAATATATTTAAACATGAAAACACAATTGATATCAACTTTTCCAACTTAAAATCTAACACTAGCAATTGCATTGGAAGGCAAAAACAGTGTTTTTGTGGCAGCAAGTGTGCCTTGGTCTCAGCTCATGGTCCTTGCGCGCACTCCTCTCTGCGGCTAGGTCAAGCAGCACTCTTAACCGACGCCGCCATGGGAGCTCCTAGGGGCGGAGAGGATTCTCCCCCTCCCCCCGCCAATCTCATCAGCAGATGCATTCCGGAAACTTCTGTCTCAGAAAGGAAGGAAACGACCCCCGCCTGAGGTCCCAACATTTATTAAAAAACTCGAAGAAATACCTGAGATCGATCTGCCTGAAGAATAGCCGATCAAAATTTCCCTCGCCTTGGATGACAGAGGGCTGGTCAGGAAATTTATGGGTAGATGGCCTACAGCAAAATCGACAGATGAATGGGTCCAACGAAATTGGAGGCCCTTACTTTCAAACAGTGTGATCAGTTATCCTGTCGGTAGAGGTTTCTTCATTTTTGAATTCACCACCAAGGAGGATCGGGATCTGGTGTTCAGAAACGGACCGTATTTCATGGGGAACCAAGGCCTCTTCCTGAACAAATGGACCCCAGACTTCGACCCCTCAGTCGATGTTCCAAAAGAGGTTCATGTTTGGGTCCGACTCCCCAATCTGCCCATACACTGCTGGAGCTATCAATCCCTTCAAAAAATTGGAAACGAGCTGGGTCGATTCATAGACAAAGCTGATAATAGAGGTCAATACACCTGCGCAAGAATCTGCGTGGAAGTCGACTTGGAAGTTGGTCTGCCGGAAGTCGTTAAGCTATCAGTTGGAGATTGGCATCACTACCAGAAACTGGACTACGAGCAATTGCCATTTAAGTGCAGAATCTGTCATGAGCATGGCCACTTCCAACGAAACTGCCCTAAAGCACCATCAAAGGACAAGGTGGAAGAAGAAGGATGGAAAGAGATAAAAAAAGGCAAAGCAGTCTCAAAGTCTGATGATCATACAAAAACTGGAACAATGGGGGAAACCCAGCCCATCTCTCAGATCAACCCAATCACAAAAGAAGGCACCCCATCAGGTGAAAAGGCGCTAGTAACAGAGAGTCACGAAGAAACGGAAGATCAACCGAACAAACTGAAAGAAAATGAAGAAAGCCCAACCGCTCCCCCACCTACAGCAGATCAAAGGGGAAACGAAGGAGCTGAGGAGCATATTAGCCTAGCTTCTGAATTGGGTGAAGAGTCAGAAGAAAGAGACACCGAATCAGATGGCTCTCAAATCACCCCTATCAAGTCGGCTAGGGGCCGAAAATCTAAGAAGAAACAGAGAGAGGAGAAAAATTATCTGGACGTCCTGCAAGGATCCCAGAAAACCCCCAAAGGAATGATGAACACAAGATCCGGACGAAAGCAGAGAAAGGCTCCAAAAGGAGCCACCTCCTTCTAAACCAGTAAATAAAAGTACGTCTCCTGGAACTGCAGAGGGTTAGGTAGCAAACTGAAAGAAGAAGCCCTGAAATATATTGTCAAGATCCATTCGCCTGAAATCCTTCTTATCCAGGAGACAAAGATGGAGGATAAAATTCTCCTCCAAACTAGCAAGACATTTTTTCGTAAAGGTCCCGGAAGTGTTGTAAGTGCCAAGGGCGCCTTTGGCGGGCTTGCCTCCTTCTAGGACAGTTCCAAATATGAGTTGATTCAAGAAGAAAATTGTTCTCACTGGATCTTCACTCAGCTCCTTCACAAAGACTCTGGTCAGCAAGTAAGTATGTTCAATATTTACGCTCCAGTCCTTCCAACGGAGAAAAAACTTTGCTGGAACTCGATTCAGTCCTTTTTATTATTGCACAATCTAGAAAATATCATTATCGCAGGTGATCTGAATGTCACTCTAGCCACTGACGAGAAAAAGGGAGGTTCCCCAGTACGGGACCCAGCTAGAGAATGGGTGGAAGACATAATGCTAGACTGGGATCTTGAAGATATCAAGCCCACTACGGGGAAATTCACCTGGTCTAACAAAAGACTAGGGCCTAATCATATAGCCGCTCGTCTGGACAGATTCCTTGTTCAATCCTCTTTTCTTACTTGTGGTCTTTCAGCCTCCTCTAAAATCCTTCCAAACTGCACCTCTGATCACAAACCTATTAGCCTCGAGCTCTCCCTTGATGGAAACCTTGGGCCAATACCCTTTAGATTTAGTCCTATGTGGATCCAGCAAGATGGGTTTCATGAAATGGTTTCAGAAGCTTGGAATAGGCAAATTTTGGGGTCCCCATTCTATGTATGGGAAGAAAAGTTGAGGGGCCTTAAAACAAGACTCAAGGAGTGGGCGAAAACTCTGAAAACACCCGCTGCCAAGAGAAAAGAATCATTAGAAAACCTTGCTACCCACCAATCTGCAATGGAGAATTCTGTTACTTCTCACAGTCTGATGCAAAGAGAAATTGAACTGTAAAAAATTCTCCATAGAGCCAGCAGAGATGAAGAGGAATATTGGAGGAAAAAATCCAGAAGTCTATGGTTACAAGCCGGCGACAAAAATACCAGTTTCTTCCATAAGCAAACCGAAGCCCGCAAGCAATTCAAAACTATTTCAGAAATTCGGTCCCAAGATGCCATGATCAAAGATCCTGAAGGCATCAAAAGAGTTGCCTTCACCTTTTACAAAGAGCTTTACACGGCTCCAGATAACCCTCCTCTAGACCCCCAAGCCCATCCCTTCGATCTAATCCCTCACTGTGTTCAAGACTCTGTTAACTCTATGCTTACCGCTCCGATCAGCATGGAGGAGCTCAAGAAGGAATTGGACTGCATGGAACCGGATAAAGCTCCTAGGTCAGACGGGTTCAATGCCAGATTTTATCAGACATGCTGGCATATAATTAAAAAAGATCTTTTAAGAATGGTCAGGAAATCACAATCATGTATCAAAATTGGAGGCAACACCAACTCGGCCTTCCTTTCCCTGATTTCGAAGGAGAAAGGAGCCACTGATTTTGGCAGATTCCGGCCCATTTCACTGTGTAATACAAGCTATAAGTTGATCACCAAATCAATAGCCAATCGTCTCAAGAAAGTGCTGCCGAACATCATACCGGAAAATCAAGGTGGCTTCATCAAAGGGAGAAAGATTCTGGACAATATTGTGCTGGTGCAAGAAGCAGTTCATTCAAGTTGCCAGTGAAAAAAGAAAGGAATGGTGATAAAGCTCGATCTGGCTAATGCCTTTGACAGGGTGAGACATGATTTCCTCTATGCTGTTATGGAGAAACTGGGCTTCTCTTCAACCTTCATCAATTGGGTGAAAGCCTGTATTGCTTTCCCTTGGATAGCGCCGCTAGTAAATGGCCGATCAACCAAGTTCTTTAATGCCTCAAGGGGTTTAAGACAAGGTTGCCCGCTCTCTCCGCTCCTCTATGCCATTCAAGCCTCGGTGCTCAGTTTTCAGCTAAACTGCTGTCAACAAATCCAATCTCTTCCTGGACTCAAAATGGTTCCAAACGTTAAAGATATTAACCATGCCCAATTCGCCGATGATACCCTTCTGCTTGGAGGAGCGAGCATAAATTCTGCAAGATCCTTTAAGAAGGAGTTGGATATCTACAAGGAGGTCTCGGGCAGCAAGATAAACTATCTAAAAAGCACCATCTACAGCTGGAACTGCTCGGTCAAGGATCTCGCTGATATAGCCAGGCTTCTAGAAATGAAAGGAATTCAGACCTGGGAGTTTTTCAAATACCTAGGGATCCCAATCTTCAAATCCATTCCTAAAGTGGCCCACTGGATGCCAATGCTTGACAAAATAAAACTCAGAATCCAAGCTTGGGGAGCCACCTGGCTGAATAATGCGGGGAAGGTTATCCTGATGAAATCAGTGCTCACAAGTATGCCGCTTTACCATCACTCTATTCTGCTTGCTCCCAAAACATTCCTCAGTAAATTGGACAGTCTGCTGAGAATATTCCTCTAGGAAGGGGGGAAAAACAATGAAAAAACACTTCATTTAGTCATATGGGACACTGTTAGAAAGCCAACTCTGGAAGGAGGCCTTCACTTAAGAGATCTGGGAGCCCAGAATCTCTCCCTGGGCTCCAAAATTCTATGGAGCATTGTTGATGGGAAGACTAGCTGGAGTAAGAAAGTGCTGTGGAAAAAATATTTGAAGGGACAGCGGCTGAGATGCTTGGACCAGCCTCCAAAAACTAGTAAAGGCTCTCCGATTTTCAAACTTTGCCTATCAGCTATGGAGCACTTCAGTCATAATCTATACTGGATTCCAGGTAATGGGAAAAATATCAGAATTTGGGATGACCCTATCCTTGGTGATCAGTCATTAAACCAGGTTGAAGGTCTGACAAACATTAAAATATGGCTACAGTCAAACAATCTGAACACCCTGTGGGACATCTCAACATGGACGGAGGACGATGGAAGACGGTGGGCTAGTTGGAATCTGGGAGAGGTCCCCCAACAGCTGCAGGTTGAAGCTCATTCTGTTAGACAAGCTTCAAGGGAAATCTCCAATCAAAGCATCAGCCAAAGACAAAAGAGGGTGGGGCTCCCACTTAGGCAAATTCATAGTTGCTGAAGGTTACAAAAGCAGGACAGCAATTCCTAATGTTCCCCCCTGATCCAGCTCAATGGAGATTCATCTGGGCCTTTCCCTCACTGCCCAAAATCGACTTCTTCTACTGGACACTAGCTCACAACAGCATTCTCACTAGAGATACCTTGAGAAAACGTGGAATGGAAGGACCTTCCAGATGTCCACTGTGTATGTCCGAGGAAGAGTCCGCTAATCACCTATTATTGCTCTGCCCCTTTGGCCGTGATGTTTGGAGGAGAGTCCTAAGAACAGGGGCTGAAAAAGTTGAGATCCCTGGTAATATTAACACCCTGCTTCACAACTGGGCCTCTTTAACTCCGTTTGATTTCTCAAAAAAAAGCCTCCTCAAAACAGCCTGGATGTGGATACCTAAATTTACCTGCTGGAAGTTGTGGTTGGAGAGGAACAATAGAATTTTGAGGGATGAGAATTGTACGCCGTGAAAAATCATAACTAAAATCCAAGCTTTACTGGGAGAAACTCTGGACACCAAACAGGCAATAAAAAATGAAGCAGATTTGGACAGCGAGGAGGAGCTATGGCTCAAAGAACTGGTTCCACACTATGACACCAAACCCCTGTCCCTTGCAATCCCCCATGCGAATTGGGAAATCCGCCTGGAAGAACAGATGTTTATTAAATGGCGCTCTGCCCTGGAGGAACACTGCCTCTTCTTTGATGGGGCCTCTAAGGGCAACCCCGGGGCTGTGGGAGGAGGTGGGGTTCTTCTGAAATCGGATGGTTCCACTGAGCTCCGATATCATTGGGGACTGGGCATCGAATCCAATAACAGAGCTGAGGCTTTGGCTCTGTGGCAAGGGCTCAATCTAGCTCTCAAAAGGAACATTTTGAAGCTTTCAGTCTTTGGAGATTCTAGGCTAATCATTCAAGCGCTGAATCTCAACACAATCCCCTCTCAGATCCTATTAGCCTCCATTTTCAAGAAAATCAGGCTTATCCTACCTCTGTTCCAGAAAATAAATTTCTTTCACATTCTGAGGCATCTGAATGATCAAGCGGACCTTGAAGCCAATTTGGGCTCCATCCGAGGCAAAATATCCCTGTTAGTCAACTCCGACGAGGACTACTGCATCATTCCTTAATCCCCTGTATTCGATTTGCCCTCATTTAGTCCTCAACTCCTAGCTTTCAATGTCAGTGGTCTCGATCTGGTCAGAAAAACTATTCCTATCTAGAAAGGAAAGACCGTGTAACAGTGTATTAAATTGACTGAAGTAGGTCATTCAGATTTCAAGTCTTCCACCCAGTAACGAAATTGAGGATGAAGGCTCCATTTTCATATCATACTGTTGGATTTCTGCTACTGTTTGCGCCCTCCCGCTGGTGCCCAGGTTCGGACGTAAAAGCGATAAGCCGTTTTCGCTCAAGCCCCCTCAAATCAGATGTGTTGATTAAGGAACAGGGATGCAGAAGGACCTGTAGGAATAAGGTTCAAGGAAAGGTTAAAGCGGACTCTGTCTTCATGAAGGATAGCCATCATATCAAGCCTGAGCAAGACCACACGAGCTGGGCGTAACGCAACTCTGTCATCTGGCAAAACGAGGATTGATCTCAGCTGGATCTGGTTCAAAAGAGAGATACGCTTCTATGCATTAGCATTGTCAACTCGAGATCTGTTGTAATGTTCAAGCACGCGGCAACTGGTTTGCCGCCTTAATTCCAATAACCGTTACAGTCTAAAAAAAAAAAAAAGCAAGATTTTAATCTAAATAACAAAAAATATTCTATGAATGCAGTAAAGACACATAAAAATACACAAATGAGGTATTGGCACTTATTTTGGGCCCAACCCCAAGAGCTACAGCCTCCTAAGAAAGCTCAGAGCTGGTGCAAAGTGAGATTCATCTTCATTACTCAAAAAATAATAGTCATGTCACAAAATTGTTTACAGAAAGAGCTCGAAAAATAAGTTGAATGTAGAGCTGCACTAAAGTGCAAAAACAAACTGTTCAATAGCTAAACTACAAAGGCTTGAAGCCTTCCTACTTATGCAAACAAGGATTCCCAACAGTCCTCCTTAACTTTAGGAGCTTCGCTGCCCAAAATTGCAGTTAATCAGCCACTTCACTAAACCTGCTCGATTGCCCCTTGAAATCATCTTTGGTGGGCTATTGAACTCTTAGATAATGGTCGAGAACTCAAGGACGGGGTCATTTAGTGTAGGAGACACCCCTTCTATAAATCCTCAGCCTTGTTCCTTCGTATTTCGCTGCCAATTTGCTCGTAAATGCCTGACCTTGGCCCAAAAAGTCCAAAAATCTGCAATAAGCACGTATTAGACTTTGTGGTCAAGTGACTATTCCCATTCATTCAATTAACATAAATATATTCAAAAGCATGCATAAAAATATGAAGAATGGTGGATTAATCGAGAATAATAAGCAAAATGAGCCCATAAAGTTACCCATTTTTGGGGCTCATCACCATGTCAGTGATGATCCCTTCTCTATAAACAACTAAGTATCTGCATACACCACAAAATCAATTGATGTTTGCTCAACTGCTTTCCCAGTACTACTCTTAGTGGTTTCCTTTGATGCAACTCTCTTAAATTCCATGGTAACTGTGACTGCTGGAGAGGTGCTAAAAAATTGTTGTACCTATGGCATAGAAAGGACACTCATGGCAAGAAAATTTTAGTTTTAAGCAAAACAACTTACAGGTAAGTTCAAGCAGCAAACTAGGAACTAGATGGGAAGGATTACGCAACTTTTCCTAACAGGGGGGACTGGCTGCCTGTGGAAACTACGCACTGCACAATCCCAGTAGCCAACGTGGGATACTGATGGTTGAAACTTCACAATGCGCAATTCAGCCTCAGTAGAGGCCTGGGAGAGACTGTGCAGTCTCAGTGGCCAAGTTGACAAGCTAGCTCTTGGAACTGCACAGTGCATAGTTGGAGCAAGCTTGAACTACGCGCTATGCAATTCCAGAGGCCAAGCTTGTGGCTTGAGCCTCGGGATTACGCAATGTCAGCTGGGCAAGGTGAAAACCGACCTAGGGAAACCCATATCTACCCAAGGGAAGTGTGGAAAATAAGAAAATATGAGAGATAGTGTGAAATTGAGTGATATATGACTAAGTGAAAGATAAATTCATGTGAATCAAGTGCAAAAATTGACCAAATGGAAGGAAAATGAAGTAAGTTAGAAGAGTCACCGCAATAAAAACTAATGGTGCAAAAACAAGAAAACTAATGCGACACTTGGAAAAGGAAATCTAAAACTTAAAACAAAACTTCTACAAGTTAAAACGCCAACAACCATGAAGAGGAACAAGTGAAACAACACTCACACAAGCCAAATGACAAAAATTGATAGAAAAAGGGACAAAAGACGATAAAAGAAAAACTCACTCAGAAAAGCGATGACGATCACATTGAAGGTTCCTTGATCTCCTTGGGAATGTTATAAATCCAAGATCAAATGTGAAAATAAGATCTACAAACATCGAATAAATAGATTTGGACAAGTTAGGGTTTACAATGTGCATGCCTAAAATCAAGGGAAAAGCAACACTTGGCAGAAGTTTCTAAATATAGCACAAGTGCCTCTTTCAAGATACTAAAAATAGATCCCTATTTTTTAGGGATGCTTTTTTCTTTTTTCTTTTTCCAAGGAAACTTTCCATGCACACTACCAGGAAAGACTACATAGTTCTAAGGAACTGGGAAACTTTCCGACTCAGTGCACTACGCGGTTTCTGAGCTCATTAAGGGTTACAATATTTCTGGGCTGAGTGCTAGGTTGCCTCCCATGACTATGCATGTTCTGAGCTCAAGTCTCACTGGCAATCAGGACTGCACAATTCCCATCATCAAGGTTGTTTTCCCTCAAGGATTGTGGAATTTTTGGAGGCAAACCCATAAATTCTCTGAGGCCAAGTTGGGAGATCAGCTTGTGACTTAGAAAAATCAACTAATTAAGCAAACACGAGCATAAATGAAAAGATAATTATCAGTCGAAGTATGAATACCTAGATCAATGTGAGATGAGTTGTTGTGGTTAAGAAGGAAGGCTTCAAAATCGAAACATAAGAAAAAATTTGGAGGGTGGTTGTAGTCGCTACAACAATGGTGACACACTGGTAGAACTCTAGCTCTTGGTATGGATCTTGTCTCATGCAAAGAAATTCTAACTCTTCCCAATGTATTGTTGAGTTCTTTAATTATCATAGCTCCTTCACTTAGCTTGAGTTAAATATGTATTCCTTACCCTTCTCTTCATCAGCAGCACTCATACCAAGCCAAGTCAGACTCGGTTGTTATGATTGGGGATGAGGGGTATATAGATGCACAAGTAAAATAGTTTTTCATGGTTTTAGTTTCATCTCTAGTGTTGCTCCACTGCCAGCAGGCCTGGATAGTATCCCGACAGAGTCACTTCAAGAACACAAGCATTGCTCTGATGCCAGCAAGCCAGGACAGTACCTCGACGAAGTTACTTGCTTCACCTCTCTATGTAGGAAGCCTTTCTTTTCTTTCGCCCTTTAGTTAATTTTTCATTTTTTTCATTTTCATTTGTTCAAAGAACAGTGCATAGGCATTTATTTATTTCATGAGGTGGAAGAGGGATCCTGACTTATTAAGAGCAGAAGAGGTTGTCCCTTCATAGAAGGATTTTTATACATACCTATTACATACTTGTTAAGGTTTTCCCCCTCTCCTTACTCTACTTGACTTAGTTGAAAAGGGTTGACTGAAATAGAAGACCAAATAGAGTGGGAGGTACTAGTTAAAAGTGCAAGCATTGTGATTTCACCATGACTTTCTCCAGAAGGAACATATTTTCCGTCAGAGTATCATTGACCGAAAGAAATGCAAGATTCACGTAAATAGAGGGAATAGACGGATAACAAATTGTTGATAACATTACAAATTCCTCTTGGACTTCACCCTTCTTGCATAGAAGCCAAACATGATTTCATGTGAAAACTAACCTACACCTGCAAAAGAAAACAAACTAAAGGAAAGAAGCAGGGTAAAGGAAAAATGAATTAAAGAAAATCAAGGAAACAAAACAAGAAAAGAGAACAACTACTCCTACTCCTAACCTAGCAGACCATAGTCCAACTTACATAAAGTGATACTTCCAATGCAGTCATTGGCACATTGGTTGGACTATGTAGGCGAGAGAATGTATGTCAAAAAGGATATACAAGCAAACCAACAAACAATAAAGATAAAACAATACAAACCAGAACGTCTGAAGTTTGAATGAAACCACAGAAAAGTAAAAACAAAAAGAGAATGGAAGGCAACTCTATGGATGTACCATGGTGTTCAAACAAATTTTGAGTTGAATACATGTAAGAAGATGTGGGATGTCATCTTAAATATGATCCAAAGTGCAATTGTTAACAAAAAATTAATCCTTAAAGATAAGCTATGAAACACAAGAAACAACAATGAAAAAAGTGTTGTCAGTTACCTTACGAGGGTTAGACAAGTTAGAGATAAGTTAATAATTGTTGGAGAAAAAGTGGAAGACAAAGATCTCATGAGAACTGCGCTGAATGGATTCTCAAAGAAATGGGATGTATTTGTCCAGATGATTAATGGATGACAATACCTTTCTAGATAGGATCGTCTTTGGAGCGATTTCACTGAGGAGGAACTTTGGAAGAGGTATGTCAACGCTAGTAGCAACAATGGATAGAAAGGTGAGGATGACAAAAACATTGCTTTGATAGAAAGGGAGAACCCAATAATGTCTCAAGCAAAGGGTCTAACTCTAAGGGAGAGAAGAAAAAGATAAATTTTGTAAAATAAGGTGTTTCGGTTGATATCATTAGGGACACCATGCTAGTCAATGTCCAAACAAAAAGAAGGGTGAAAAGAAGAAGAATCAACATACAAAAACTTCAACAGAAATTGAACAACTATCTACAAGAATTGAAGATAAGTTCATTCTCATTACAAAGTCTATATAACTTGACCACCAAAGGTGTCCGATATATTGATAGTGGGTCATCATCTCACATGATAGGATTTGGAGAGTATTTCTCCAACTATAAAGTAGAGGAGACAGGCTTCCATATACAAATGGGAAACAAGTGTACTCAAGTTGCAAGAGGGAGAATCACACTTCATAGGGAGTCAGGCAATAATATCGACATTACAAATGTGTTGGACGTGCTAGGTATGGGAATGAATCTAATTTCAGTTTTTCCTCTTCAATATAAGGGGTGTGATGTATACTTTTGAGGATAGAAGGTGTATTTGAAATACCAGGATTGGAAGTTAGCAAAGGAGATTGGGG
Organism: Pinus taeda; assembly: GCA_000404065.3. Classification (NCBI taxonomy): domain Eukaryota; kingdom Viridiplantae; phylum Streptophyta; class Pinopsida; order Pinales; family Pinaceae; genus Pinus; species Pinus taeda. The sequence goes on along the minus strand of APFE030947843.1, from coordinate 14,616 downwards.
TAAGAAGCAACAAGTTGTACATCTTGCAATTTGATAGTCCAAAAGCACTAGTTAGCAGTGGGAGTAGAAAATATATGGGAGAGTAATGGCATAGGAGGATGGGTCATATCCATCAAAAAGCACTTAAATTGCTTAGAGAAACAATGACAAGTATTCCAGAGGTGAGTGTAGAACATGATGATGTATGTATAGGGTGCATACTTGGAATATTTTCAAAAGCAACGTTTCCAAGGAGTGGCAATAGAACCAAGGGTGTGTTCAATTTAATAGTTTCTGATATTTGTGGTCCGTTCTCCACAAAGTCTCTTAGGGATTATGAATATTTCATGACCTTCATTGATGATTTATTCAACAAGACTTAGATCTCGAAAGAAGATGAAGGTACTTCAAATAGAAAAATGGGGGTGAGTATGAAAAGAAATACTTCAATGATTTATGTGCCAAGGAGGGAATTAAGAGGGATTGGACAACTCCATACAACCCACAATAGAATGGGGTTCCAAAACACAAGAACATAGCCGTAGTTGGAGAAACTAGGGCCATGCTCTATGATCAGGACAAACCTAGATATATTTGGGCATAAGCATGTGGCACAACAATTTACATTCATAAAATAGTCCCACAGAAGGTGTTTGGAAAGATGACACTTTAGGAGGAATTTATAGGGAACAAGCCAAAATTCGGTCATTTCAGAATTTTTGGTAGTATTACTTATTGTCATGTTCCAAATAAGAAGCACACCAAGCTGGATTCAACTACAGAGAAGAGGTAGTTTTTTGGTTACGAAAAAACATCCAAGGCATATGATATCTATGTTCTAAGAATTCAGAAGATCATCGTGAGATGGGATGTTAAGCTTCAGGAGGAGAAACCCTTAAAGAGATGTTGTGAATTTCCAATAGTTGATCAAATTAAACAAGCAGGAGGTTCAAAGGTTGAACAAAAATCTCAGGTGTATGTCACAAGTACAAGTACAATGTCTAGTACAGGTATAGGTTGAGAAGAGAGTTCACAAAATAAGAATTAGGAGCATGATGAGGATCTTGATGCTCCACCCACTTCAATTGGTAGGAGGAACTGCGAGGTGCTTCAAACATTGAGAATTGCACAAGAGTTTTAAGGAGATCCTAGATCGAGCACTAGGGATAGAAGACCACCAAAGAGATATTAAGGTTACAAGGCATTGATGAGTCGACTCATTGATAGTGATCCCTCTAGCTATGAAGAGGTTGCACAACACTAGGAGTGACAAGATGTAATGGTGGAGGAGTACAACTCCATCATGCTAAACGATGTTTGGGAGGTGGTTCCTAGACTGTTGGATAGTGGTTGGTTCTCGTTGGATCTACAAGATCAAGCACATTACAGATGGAAGCATAGAAAAATTCAAATCTAGGTTTGTGGCCAAGGGTTTCTCTCAAAAAGAGGTAATAGATTATGAGGAGATGTTTGCTCCTGTGGCCAGGTATACTTCCAATAGGTCCATGATATCACTTGTAGCACTTATTGTATGGTAGATTTGTTAAATAGATGTCAAGACAACATTCTTGAATGGATTCATAGAACAATGTGTACATCAAAAAAATGGAGAGCTTTGAGATGCATGGGGGGGAAACACATGGACACAGGTTGAAGGGAGCACTATATGGACTTGAACAAGCTACAAAGCATGGTATGGTCATATTGACAACTACTTATAGGGTATGGGGTTCGTGAAGAGTAAGGAAAATTCAAACCTCTATTATATTATGGCTGGAGGTTAACAAATCATTCTCATTGTTCATGTGATGCATTTTTCACTGGGTCACCAACGCTCATAGAAGACTATAAGAGAGACTTAGCAACAAATTTTGAGATCAAATACTCAGGGTTGATGCATTATTTTCAAGGACTCGAGGTATGGTAGATTGATGGGGAAATCTTCCTTGGTCAAGGAAGATATACTTTGGAGACATTGAAGAAATTTAAGATATTGGACTATACACCCATATCTACACCTATGATAATAAATTGGAGGAAGATTGATGCATCAAAGCAGGAGGCAGTGGACCCCACCATATATAGGCTTCTTATTGGCTCTCTCATGTATCTAGTTAACACATGGTCAGACATTTGCTTTGCAGACAAAACTCTTAGTGAGTTCATGGTGGAACCAAAGAGAGTGCATTAGACAATAGAAAATCATGTGTTGCAATATCCATGAGGTACAATTGAGTATGGGTTGAAATATACTCAATGTGATGGTGGTAGGTCGATTGGCTACATTGATGCGGAATGGGTAGGTAATGAAGTGTATCAGAAAATCACTTCACGATGTTGTATTTTAGTCTCTTTGCACATCTATATTTCTCTTGAGTATGTAATGAAATATACTCAATGTGATGGTGTCAGGGTGATTGGCTACATTGATGCATATTAGGCAGGTAATGAAGTGGACCAAAAAAACACTTCACAGTGTTTCTTTGACGTGGCATAAGGGGTTGTCACTTGGTACAATAGGAAGCAGAAGTCCATTGCATTAAGTTATTTAGAAGGAGAGTGCATTAAGTTCAAATCATGGTACATGTGTTGCTTCAACATGGGAAGATGTTTCCAAAGCTAGACATCTTATCCAAGATGGGGTAAAATATCATAACGTACCCCACATTGTAGATTTGGATGTGTAAGAAGATGTGGGATGTAATCTTAAATCTATTCCAGATTGCAACTGCCAACATAAATTTGATCCCCAAAGAGAAGCCACCAAATACCAAATAGAACGAGGGAGAAAGTGTTTTCAATTACCTTACTATGGTTTGACAAGTCAACGCCAAATTAATAGTTGTCGAATAAAATGTGGAATATGAAGATCTCATGAGAACCACAATGAATGGATTCTAAAATCAATGGCATGTCTTTGTCCAAGTGATTAATAGACAACAAGACCTTCCTAGCTAGGATCGCCTTTGGAGCAATTTCACTCAAAAGGATCTTAGGAAGAGTTATGCTTGTTATTACTCCTCCGGATCTCCAAGGCTGAGGAAGGGTCCAGCTGAGGTAACCACAAACCAATATTTTGACTTGGTAGCTAGCCCTACCAAGCCGGAGAGGGATCTCTCCAAAGGATCATAGCCAAGAGGGCTAGACAAATTAGGGTTTTAGGCTATATATAGTAGCTCATGGTCTTGATTTGATTTTGATTGGGGTAGTCACTGGATGAGTGAATTAGGTTAGAGAGTGAACTAGGTCAAGGCAAGAGAGAATCTGAATTGCAGACATCTGATGGGGTAAGGTATGCAAGTACTTTAACACTTTGTAGTATATTGATGAAATGGTTTACACTGATGAGGTCCTAAAAAGAGCATTGAAATCGTGAATTCTTTTAAACTGAAGAAATGAAACAAATTATGATGATTTTCCCAAAACAAAGCATAGAAGATGAATTCTGCTTATCACACCTTGAAAATAAAATATATTTAGAAGTGAAATGGATCATGGAAGATACAAAACATTCACACACATGTAACTAAAGAAAAAACAATATCAAAATACCATGCCACAAGAATCCCACCAAAATAGGTGTAACTCATCCAATATATTCCATGCCAAAGTCTGAAACACTAGTACAACATCCAATGGAGACCAACTTGTAGAATGACTGAAAAAGTACATGATATAGGCCTCAAACAAACTCCTCCCAGCCTCAAGGGTCGAATCCATGAGAGGAGGAGCAGTTCCACCAAAAACTAAACTGATAGCTAGAGTGTAGGGTGGTCAAAGTGGCTCATCCCTCACTTTTTGGAAACTAATTCATTACATCACAAAAAGAGTTTTCACCTAATGTATTTACCCTAGGTAACAGTAAAAACATCATTATTACATTTACATCCATTAATTACATTGGTAATTTCATGATTTTTCAAGGTGAAACTATCAAAACTGAGAAAATTTATAGAATGAAGAAACTCATAAAATTTATGTCAAAAGCATAGTGCCACTGTCCTAAGTGCAACGCCAACTTAAGCTCCACTTTTGAGGGAGTTTCCGGTGTCAAAATTGAGCCTAGGATAGCTCATCGGAAATCTTGTCCTGTCTAGTTTATAGATCTACCTTTAGTTTCCAAAATAGTCAAGTTTTGGCCCTCCAAAAGTTGATTCTCACAAGACTGGTGAAAAGTGCAGTGCCATCCTCCAAAACAGGGCAGAAACATGACTTTTTGGGTATTTTTTGACCTTTTCACTGCCTAATTGACCCAAAAAATCTTAGAAAAGTGGTTTCCTGACTATATTTTCCCCTCTGAATCCAATGGTGGTTACCATTTTTCATTTGGAGGCCTCTAGGAAAAGCACAGCGCCTAGGGCGTTGCGCTTTTAGCAGTGCGACTGGTGCAAAAATTGCCAAAATGCAAAAAAATCCAAAATTTGATATGTGGAAGGCTGATGAGATGTGTTAGGCCATGAGTGATGCCTCGGAAATGATTTCAAGCTAGTCTTCCTCCTTTTGCTTGGCTAGGGTTTCAAGTCTTGTTTTGATCTTTTGGAGTTTGGACCTTGCAATTTGATTTTTCTTGAAGTAATGCTTGGCCATCTTTCTTGGTAAATCATTGTCCCTCTTTGACTTCTTCAAGAGATTCTCAAGATGCTCATTTGCCCCTTCAAACCAATATTCCCGTCCTTATTCATCATGATGGCAAATTGTTCATTCAAAGTGAGCTCATGGGCAAGTTCAGCCTCTTTTTGCCTCTCTAGTTCTGTTTTCAGCCCTCTAGTCCTGAGCCTCTATCTTGGAATTTGGTCTTTTTCCTCATCAAAATCACCATACTTCCCATATGCTTCATCAAGCATGACCTTTGCTTTATTAGCTTCTCTTTGAGCCTTGATGAGTTTCACCTCGTTGATCAGATTTTTGGTCTTTAGCTCCTTGTTTTCCTGCTGAAGAAAAGAAATGAAAAACTTAGCTCTCTCTAAGTTAATCTGAAGCTCTCTAATTTGGGCATCCTTCTCCTTGAGGACTATGCTAAAATCCTCATAGTCATCCTGCTGACTTGGATAAATAAGCTCAAAATCTTGTTTTGTCTCATGGACATCCTCCTCTTGTTGTCGAATCTCTACCTATGTCATATTTTATTTTCCTTTGTGTACCTGCTTTGTTGATGAAGAAGGCAAGGCTCCTCCCACAATTTGTGGGGCAAACACCTTCCTGTGGCCTCTCTGATAAGTATGTGCCAAAGCGCTCACCTTTGTGCTTGTAGGCCTGATGACCTTAGCTCTACTAGATGACCCTGCATGATCATGAAATGGTGATGATGGTCGTGATGCTAAGGGTGGCTAATCAGATGGAGGAATAGATGTAGTGGGTTGAGATGGAGGGGCATGTCTTCAGCATGATGATTATTGGGATGAGATGAAGAAGGTATATCTTCAGCATGTGGAGCTTGTGGAGCAGTGAAAATATCATTCGCAATGAAATTGTCCCATGAAATATGCAACTGGTCAAGGTGATGAAGGATAATGATCTTGATCAATGAGTGATGGAAAAGGCTATTCATTTGTTGGTCATAATCTCTCTTCTACACAATGGAGGCCATTTTGTCTATGCTTCTAAAAAAATAGTATGGGATATTGAGGAATTTGACCCTTGTGAATTGCATAAGCAGTCTAATATGGTAGGTGTAGATCCTAGAGAACCTTCCTTCACAAGAGAAGTACTTCATGATGATTTTCATCATGGGGGCATACCTATTAAGAAGGTAGATGAAAGGGAACACCCTCCTCCTCTCATTTCTGTACAATGGTTTGATGAATGGTTCATAATACTGATCCTCCAAATCTTTTGATTTAAACCATTTCTCACCCATGTTTGGAATCCCTGTGGCAACAACGATGATGGAAGTAGACAAAGTGAAGGTCACTCCTGCTAAGCTCACTTGATTATATTTAATGTTTGATGCAAAAAGTCTGGCCAAAATAGGGTGATGATGAGCTCTTTCAATAATTTTTCAAAAATCAAGGCAACCTATATACAGAAAACAGGACACTGCCATTGGTGAAGCCATGAATTCATTTGTGTTAGTGGGCTCCAGCCTTAGGATTTTGCCTCCTTTGTCTGGCTTCCTCTCTTCTCTGTCCTTTTCTACTTGTGTATCCTTCTCTTCCACATAGTTTATGTCTTCCTCCATAGTGTTTGGTTAAGAGACCCTAGGGATAAGGTAGGTGCAAATGGGAAGTGGAAATAGGTCTAGGGAATAGGGCTAGGGCTATAAAAATTTGGGGAGATGAGGGGAGGGATTATGGAGTTGTGGGAGGTGATAGGAGGTGAAAATTTCAAGGGAGTTGGGAATTATAATTAAATTACAGGTTTATGGTATAGGTTTCCTAGGAATTTTGGAAACCTAGGTCTTAGGGTTTTATGGGAAAAGTGTTTAGGGACTAGGAAATAATATTGTAAGGGTAGGGATGGGTTTAATAGTGTGTTGTGGCCACAACCACCACCCTATTAAAATTTTCCCTGGTAGAAATTTTGAATGGATCCCCTAGAATTGACCTTGCATCTCTCTGAATGATCTGTTTTATCCTAGAGACTTTAACTCGTTGCCAAGTGAAAATCATCAATTCCTAATGGTTAATCCCCCCTCTTTAAAAATCTGCCACATGATTCATTCTAGCCCTTCCAAACCCTCCATTCATTTCTTCCATCATAACCCTTCCTAACCCTCCAAAAACCTTCAACCGCCCCTCATTCCCATTACAGCTCTTTACAATGCAAATCCTTTATCAATATGCATGAATCAACCCTCTTCGTTTACCACAATCAACATTAAAACACAACACATACATGGCTTCCAAACCCGATGGTTTTATTAACCCAAATGCATATATTTCGGGTCTGGAGCCCCATCACATATCGCTATCGGGAGGTCCCAGGCTTATATATATATATAATATTATATATATAATATATATATAATATATATATATATATATATATATATATATATATATAAGCCCTAGACCTCCTGATAGCGATAAGCGATTTAGCTCGGACCCTAATCTATATATATATATAATAGCACGTCATTATCTACCGCACCCGGTGGTTTTATTGACCACGATATATATGTTTCAGGTTTGGGGCCTATATATAATCACAGTGCTATCACCCGGACCCGACAATAATTATAGACAGGGACATATAATATTTCAAGTCTGACCTTATGGCTGGACTCAAGGTTTTCCCATATATCCTTGTGTTTTGAAAAACATTGAAGTCGGGCTTTTCAAAGGGAAATCATACATTGCAGACCCGCCATGACTATTAAGTGCCATATATATTTATTTCGGGTCCGCCTACCCCGATCGCTTATCGCAATCAACGGAGCCCGGGGGTTATGCAGTTAGCGGAGGGGTGATAGCAGGACCCAGCGATGATTATATGCCCGATTACATAATATTTGAAGTCCGACCTTATGGCCGACCATGGGTTTTTCCGTGTTTTCCCTTGTATTTGCGATAATACGCTCGAGTCTAGGTTTTACAAAGGGAAGCCTTATGCAGCGGACCCGAAGGAATTATGAGCCATGATATATATGTATGTCGGGTCCGACCAACCGAAAGGCACAATCGGCATAGCTTTAAGCCCAAACACATGGCAAGATGTGATGCGATATGGCGGACCAGATAGGGTATAGGTTCCCGCCTATAGTTTTTCAAGTCCGGGTTTTGGGATTCGGCTCTGTGTTTTGCAAGGATTTTCAATTTAAATCAGATTTTCACCTGCGAGACCAAATCAATGCATAGATTAAAGACCAGGGGCCTATTCTTTCACGATTGTTGCTCTTGATGTTATAAATGCTTCATGAAGGCAAGATTTGTGTTTTTTAAGCATTTTTATCATATTTGTATAAGTGTGACTGATTTTGGCTATCTCTACAGGCAAGGACCGAGAGAAGGAAAGTGAGGCTGAAGAATAGATGCATAAGCTTCAAGTATGACTCCAAATAAAAGATGCATGAGCAGATCCGAAGAGCCTATCCATGTGAATATATTTATTTGAACACTGGGTTTTAGGATTGGTAGTTATATTTCCAGGTGTTGCCTATGTATTCCGAAAGAGAAACTACCCCAGATTTCATCATGAAGAGATGATATATAGTCATCCCCTTATAATAAATAAACATTCATTTCCCTAGGAAATGAAGCACTCCAGTGACAGGAAACGCGCTCTACGTGTCAGCAGTGACACAGGTTGTCTTGATCTGTGTATTCTGATCTGTATCGTGAGAGAGGACGGAGGGAAGGCGAAAAGGTGGAAAGGAAGACCGAGGGTCATTCGGGACTGCATAAGTATTACCTCCAGATAAGAGAGAAGGAATTTTTGTTTAGAGAAAAACAACTTTGATTTTTTCTGAATAAAATAAGACTGTTTGGTTCAAGAAGAGGCTTGTTGCTTCAGATTAATTTCCCTTTTTTTATATGTTTAGAATCAGTGTGTTGTTTCTGGTATAAAGACAAATTTGATTTTCTTTGTGCTTGTTGATAGCTAGCATATCATGGTTATTCGTGGTTAATTGAATATAATTCAATAGCACTAATAATTCATGAAAGGTCGTTGTTTCCAGACTTTGTTAAACATCAGTTGCAAGTGTTATTTGTATGGAAAGGAATGTATATTCCTATGTAATTGCATTGCGATTAGGATTTAATACAACCTTGTTCTTATATGGACCAATAATTGATTCATTCGGACTTGGGATTTATATATGATGTTTAACCTCCTTCTGTTTTGCTCCTGCAAGATAGATTAGGATAGTTAGAATTAAACTAGAGTAGCTTGAAGTAGTGTAGATAGGATTCAATACATAGTGGTTAGCTGTTTTATTTTGTTGATGTAATTGAAGCCTTCTTCCCATAAGCAATATTTCAACTCATTTAATAGTTCATGAGTTCCCTTAAAACCCATTGGAACTAGTCATTCCAAACGAAAGTAGGTCTACTAGGGGCTTGCGATTGGGTTAGTTCCCCTTGTTGGCATAACGAAAATTCACCACGTTAACAAATTGGCGCTAGAAGGAGAGCCTGAACCGGCATCCACGACTTTTCAATATTTCATCTATAAGTGCCATGCATGGATTCAAAAGGATTAATGTATGGATTGTAAAGGCCGAAAGGACCTTCCACCCATTTGAAAGAGCCTCATTTCAAGGAAATAGAGACCCCTCTAAGTCCTGTTTCTGGGTCACCCAAGGAAGAGAGACTATGGGAATACCCTGTCACTCAGGAAGAACCAGTCAGAAGACTTAATCAAGCTTACACTCATTCCTTATCACAGCTCCCTATCTTTCATTCTTTACCTCCGACAGCAAAAAGAAATCCAAGGGTCTATCACATAAACGAAGAGACATCTGCATCCCCTTCTCTTGAAGATATTGTGCTTGATTCTTTGCAGAGTATGAACTCTCCTTAGGAAGAAATTCCTAAGGATTCCCCTTCTGAAGGCCATCCCTGTCTCGATTTTGAAAATCCTAACAAAGAAACCCTCAACCAGAACCATGGCTAACATTCCTCCTCCATGTGGGAATCAACCTCTACTCCCCCCTCCAAGTGGGAATCAACCTCCACCACCTCCTCCAAGAGCACTCCCTCCTTGGCTTGCACAGGATGTCGTAGCAATACCTGGGTAGCAACATCCCTTACCCTAGAACACAGAAAGAGCATTGCCTAAATTTGACCCTGAACGGGGAGATATTGTTGATAACCACATTCATTCTTTCTTCCTAGTCGTGCACATGTTGGGGGTAGCTGATGAGGATGTGGTATGTCGCTTATTCCCGTTTAATCTGATTGGTGTGGCCTCCACATGGTACTTTAGCCTGAGAATAGGATCGATCACCTCATGGGTTGCCTTTCTGCAGGCCTTTCTAGACAAGTTTGGTGATGACAAAACACCCGTGGCCTTAGTTTTAGAGCTATCCCGTTTGAAAATGGATACCAAATAAAGGGTCAAGGATTTTAACATCCAGTTCAATACTTTGTTCAACATAATCCCGACTACCTCTAGACCTACTGTTGAGGTGCTCATGGAATTCTACATCTCTGCTCTCCCTGTCCCTACTGCGATGTGGGTCAAGAGAAGTAATGCATAGACCTTACAAGGTGCTATCGATGAAGAAATAAAAGTTGAGAATGAAATGATCAGTCTCACAACATGTCATCATACGACTGAAGGAAGGAAATCCTCTTAGTCATCCAAGAAAAGTAGTGGGAATGATAACAAAGTGGCCAAGGGCAAAGAAAGGGACACCACGGATGTGGAAGGTTTCCATCGGATCATTAAGAAATTGACAAACACAGTCATAGATATGAAAAGGAATTCTGGAGAGAGTGGAGGAGAGTATAACAAAAAAAAACCCTTCAAACCTTTCTTTCGCAAGAAGACAGAAGATGGTCATGGTCAGCTTGTGTTGCCTTCTCCACCCAATGAAGGGGACCTAAATATGGAGGAGTTGGATCTTATTGGATCGCTCCTTAACAAAGAAGAACCTATAGTGGAGCTAGAGCCAAAATAAGAAAATGAGGAGGAATACCATGTAGAAGAGCCCGTGGATGAAGAATCTCAAATCAACGTACTGTGGGATTTCTATACAAATGAGAATGATGATGACGAAGGAGATAGTATGGTAGAAATCCACACCAATGAAATCCACACACGAAGTAAGGGGCCACTTGCAGGTGTGATGAAGCAAGTAGACCAAACAAAGAAAGATGTCCACCCTTTGAAGGCACTCACTCCCAAAGTTCTTGTTGAGAAGGGTAGACCAAGTGGTCAGTCCAAGAATACCCCAGTGGCAAACCATCCAGAGAAAGAGAAGATAGCTCCCACTGCAACGAAGGCGACTCCAAAGGGTAAACTCCCACCTAAGAACAACAAAACTGGTATGTTTACTTTGCCCTATCCTGTTTATAACATTGATTACAATATTGTGGATGATGTTAAGAAATATAGGGCCAATATCACATACTTTGATTTGTTGAAATTAATGCAGCAAAGAGATCTACTCCTAAAAGTTATGAATGAGTGAAATTGCAAAAATCCCACCATCCCAAGTAGCCAAACCAAGAATTTAGTGTCCAGATCTGTCAACACCTCCAATACAACCCAAATACCATCAGGTATGGAAGCCACTCTATCTAAAATGAATCGAAACCCCCAAGATATCAGTGCAGCCATGATAGGGAGGAAATCAAAATCCATGACTCCACCTTTCCTTATCACATTTGAAATCCTCAACATGAATGTACACAAATGCTTGGTAGATTCCAATGCCTTGTCCACTGTGATGCCTTATGTTGTTGCCAAAATACTGCATGCGATACCCAAGAAAACTGGGACTCGAATTATGCAATTAGACAGGACAAATGTGAAAGTGCTTGGGGAACTAAAAGATGTGTTGATTCAGATGGCTGCTAAACCACAGTAGACACAAGTCATTGATATAGTGGTAGTCGATATGGTCGAGGCTTATGGAATGCTGCTTAGTAGGGATTGGTCAGCAAAACTCAATTGATATTTCTCCACTGATTGGTCCCATCTCTTGCTACCTCAGAAGGGAAAAGGTGATATGCTGAGAGTTGATCGAGAAAGATACATGAAGTATGTGGTAATGGAACTAAATGGTCCCAATGAACCTGTAATGTTTACCAACTCCATCCTTGGGAACTATAGTTTCAATGTTTATGCTACAAAAACCTGTTTTGGAGAATTCCATGCAGAAACAGTTGAAGAAAATTTGACATACACACAGTTGGAAGCTCCCTCCCATAATCTAACTGATGAACTATCCTGTATTATAGTATATGATAGGACTAATTTCTTAGATAGTAGTTCAATTGATGTAACATTAGATTCTATATTTTGGACACTCTATTTTGATGGCTCTAATTGCCTTGAAGGTGCAGGTGCTGGGAGCATTCTCATTGACCCGCAAGGAACCAACATTTGATGGCCAGCCGGTTGGAGTTTGCATGCACCAACAATACAGCAGAATACGAAGGCTTGCTACAGGGCTTAAAAAAAGCCCTTGATATGAAGGTAAGAAATCTCAAAGCTTCTGGTGACTCACAAATAATTGTGGACCAGGTAAGGGAAAGGATACATTACAATTCACCACACTTGGAAAGATACCAACATGAGGTATGGAGCTTAATTAATAGTTTTGATTCTTTTAATATCATACACATACCTCGATGGCAAAACCAAGATGTAGATCTGATGACTAGTATGGCTACAAAAACTTGTCTGATCTTAGATTAAAAAAGAATAAATATTACGTTGAATTGATTTTCAGGCCATTCGTACCTGATGACATCTCAAATTGGTAGGCATTCAAAGGTGGTGAGAAGGTCCTTGAGCTCCTGCATTGTGGGAAGACATTCAAAAATGAACTCGTTGATAAAAAGGAGCATGACAAGCTAATGAGTGAGAGTAAAAATGAGGTAATATCTTTGATTGAGAAATCTATTGTCAATAGGTTTGGCATCCCTAACGCTCTCATGTTTAATAACGCTTTTTATTTTTCATCACTAAAGCTGACTAAATTCACTATCGATAAATCAATTCGCATAAGATATGCATCAAGATATTATGCCCAGGGAAATGGAGTCGCATAATCCTCAGATAAAAACCTCATACGCGTAATATGTGCATCTGTCACCGACGACCAGGGAAATTGGCACAACGCTCTAATAAACGCCCCCTGGTCCGATAGTGTCAGCCCAAAGGGAGAGCACATGAAATTCCAAAATTTATGGCTAGGCCCGCTCCAAGTTGAAGAAAATATTGGCGAAGGAACTTACAGATTGAAAATTCTATAGGGAGATACTGAGATACTCCCTGTTTATGGCCATCATCTTAAGAGATACTTCCAATAGCCACAACATGGTGGTTACGTCCTGATTAGGTTGGGATTCATTGTGTTTTTACTGTTAGTTTAGTTACATTTCCATCTTTTCCTTTCTTGTTTTACTGCATAGTTCATTTTCCTTCTGTTTTGAATTGCATTCCTTTCCAGCCAACTGATCCCATTCCTCCAGTCTCGTTTTACATTTTTAGATTTCACTCATAAAACACCTTTAGCCTTCACCTTCCTCATTAACTTGTTGGTGAATCTGATAATTCTAAACCCATCAATACCTTGTAAATCAAACAAATTTTCAATGAGCCCATGAGAACTTGTAAATCAGTAGTGGAATTCAAACCGAAGCCACTCATTGACACCTGTTGGGAACTAGGTGAGATCTGTTGATAACTTGGATATATGGAGCATGTTGGGGCATCTTTATAAAAAAAAAATGTGTAACTATAGTTGGATTGGCATGGAGGAACGTTGCATTTTAAGTAAATCCCACTCAGACCTGGCCTATACTTGCCTGTAAGGTTTACAGTCATTCTCCATTGGTCCCATCCACCACACTAAATTGTCCAATACCTATTATCTACAAGTAAACCTCTTTTCATGGGCTAAGATCACTGTCATATACCCTGTGGTAAATCCAATTGTGCTCTAGTCCTTGTGCCTGAAACTGGAAGGACTTATGTAAAATAATATGAAATGTCAAGTCCTTGTGTCAATCTAGAAGGACAGTTGTTTTGGAAGCCGATTAGAGTAGGGACTGTTGTTGGGCTCAGAGTACCGGTTGATACAGCAAGCCCAACCTTGCTTAAGCAATTTAAAAATATGGCATGATCCATGATTGCTCCCCATTCAATCATATGAAAATATTTCATTGAAATTCTTATATAAAGTGCAGATAAACATATTCACATCAAGCTTGATGAGCAATAAAGAGTTGAGGTACACACCTAAATAGGTATTGACAGACCAGTGATGGCCCCAAAAGAATTTTTGAAAGTGGGAAATAGGCAAAGGAAGGTCAATAAATCCCATAACACTACCATTGGAGAATGCCTGTCAAAACCCTATCAGTGAATAAAAGTTATTTATCTCTATCCCACCTGAAGCAATCAATGTTGAAGTGGAACCCATGTTTTTCCATCTATACAATTTGCATTTCAAGTTTATCTCAACACCCTGATGTTCTATTGATCCAAGGTTCATTTAAAAACAAAGATAACTGGTTCACCCAGCAGTTCACCATTTGTTGTGGCCACAACCACCACCCTATTAAAATTTTCCCTGGTAGCAATTTTGAACGGGTCCCCTAGAAGTTGATCTTGCATCTCTCTGAATGATCTATTTTATCCCAGAGACTTTAACTCATTGCTGAGTCAAAATCTTCAATTCCTAATGGTTAAGCCCCCCTCTTTAAAAATCTGCCACATGATTCATTCTAACCCTTCCAAACCCTCCATTCATTTCCTCCATTGTAACCCTTCCTAACCCTCCAAAAACCTTCAACCACCCCTCATTCCCATTACAACTCTTTACAATGCAAATCCTTCATCAATATGCATGAATCACCCCTCTTTGCCTACCACAATCAACATTAAAACACAACACACATGGCTTCCGGACCCAATGATTTAATTAACCCAAATGCATATGTTTCGGGTCTGGAGCCCCATCGCATATCGCTATTGGGAGGTCCTGGGCTTATATATAAATATATATATATATATATA
>APFE030947824.1:0-10720 GCA_000404065.3 Pinus taeda | reverse complement strand
TGCATTCTGTAAAAAATTACTTCTGCTGATATAAAAAACTTTTGTTGATAGACTAATACTTCTGATGGCAAAAAAAATTGCTCTTATGAAGAAAAAACTTCTGCTGGTATACAGTCAAATTTTCTCAAAAGAATAAAAAGATTTTAAAATCTTTATTCATTATATTTTCTTCCAATATCTCTGTAAAATATCCTTCATAATGCCTCCCCTTTTCTTCTTTAAACAAAAACCATATATATTTTTTACAGTACTAACTTCCCAAAACACCTCAATATAATAATGTATATACACTTCCCTTATATGCCTTATAATAACAAACTCACTTAAACAATGTATATACACTTCCCTTATATGCCTTATAATAACAAACTCACTTAAACCAAATATGGTGAATGAATACGACTTCACTTAAACCAAATATGGGTGAATGATTATTCACTTTAACGTGAACTATGGGTGAATAAAATATTCACTTCAATGTGAACTGCACACGGTCCAGCAAAAAATTATACTCAGACTCCACACGGTCCACCATTTCTTATCTCAAATCCGTAGATGGAATAGTGTATGAAACAGCATATAAAGGCTCATATCAGGCAACATTTAAAAACGTATTAGGCAGCATGCTTTACCAAGTTCGAGTTACATTCGGGATGACGAGAGCGGACTGCATTGTTACCATTTCTCAGTAAAAATTGTACTGCTAGTCCAAGCTACTGAATCCACCGCAGATTTTTCCATCCATTGGGATTTAAATGGTCTAGAAAAAACGTATAGTTATTTTCTTAGTAGAGAATCCACAGGCAGTAGCGTAGCAATTTTGGAATATTATTCAGAAACCATTGGCAAGCAGGGCAGGGCGTAGAATGTCCATTTTGGGCCCGCGCTCACTGTTGATGAACGCAGGGATGGGAATCACCGAGGAAGAGCGGCTTCACAGGTGGTGAGAAGGCTCTTCGAATCCACACGGGCGCGGCTTAAGAGGCTAATAGAAGGGGCAGCAGAATTACAGAATTGCAGTATTGAGATTCTACACAAAATGATTACGAATCAGAAGGGTTATGAAAACAATTTGCCTTCAGAAGCGTTACGGAAGACGTATCTACCATTTACGGAGCCCTTTCACCCAAAGCATATCTTCAGGCAGCGTTCGTTTCAACTATGACACCATTTGGTATGCAGCTTCAGGCAGGCAGGCGTTTCCTTCAGGTGAGGGACAGAGGAGCAGAAGGCAGGCAAGAGTTACAAGGTTAAAAATAGAACCTGGGACCTGTGCTCTGATACCATGTCAGGCCAGGGTAACTCCAGGCTTAATGAGCGAGAGAAAACTGATGTTGTTATTCATTAGGTAATCTACATTTATATATACAAATAAAACGGATCAGTTCATCTTCTGGATGACTGTCCGGTTCACCCATCCGTTTCGGATTAGGTGTCAACAGTTAAAAATTTAAAAGGATGAAAATGAAATGTCACTTTTACTTTAAGAATTTAACATTACCATTAATTGCCAACATTGCTAGGGTTGAGATGTGTTAGGCAAATGAGAGGGTGGGATGCTTTTCTTGGAGGGGCTATTTTTGGAGGAAAACAACCCCAAATTTCCCTCAAAACAACTTCAAAACTCACAAAACTGCTTTTTGTGGGGTCTGTAGTTGGCCTGGCAATAAATTGACCGGTTTAGGACAGAACCGGCCAGTTTGACCATAAACCGGCAGTTCCATCCTAAACTAGCCGATTAGGGCCGGTTTTTGTGAAATTTGGGCGCAATGGACCCTTCAACCGGGTTTTTTGGCCAGTTTGACCAGTTTCCAGTTCAAGCCGACCAATTTTTAAAACTATGCTTGTCATGCATGTCTTTAGACTTTCTTAAATTCCCAACATATGCAAGTAAATGATCTTGTAAACCATCAGCTATAATTTGCTTTGCTTTGGACTCACCTTTCTTGTACAAGCGGAAGCATTTTCTGGAGGCTCGGGCACCTTTCCTTGAATGTATTCCAGCACATCATTGTTGTCAGCGATAATCTCCAACCTAACTTTCCATGCAGCAGAGTTTGATGTATCACCCAACTTCTCATGCTCCTTGAAGGTAGAGGAAGACATCTTGACCTTGGCTAGGCAGTCTTCTTTCTGATAATGAGGGCTTCAATGCTTGTCTTCTTTTGGGCTACCTTGTCCCATTTGTAGATCATTTAGAGAAAGGAAGCAACCATGCAGGTATCAGGGACATGTTGCAGCCATAAACACATCGATCAAGCCATCTTTTATCCTTCTCTTTTGTCTTGGTTCACACAAGTCTGATGGAAGGAGTTTGCTCAAGGGACCGAAATCACATGCGTGAAGCTCGCACGGATCTAGGGTTTTTTGTTTCTCGGACGCAGGCAAGTAACTGGGTATTTTCGTCCTCGGACGCTGGCACATAGTGGCTCTAAGAGCGTCCAAGAAGCCTTAGACGTTGGCATAGAAGCCTAAGGGAGCGTCCAAAGTTTCAAAGGCAGATCAGATAGTATTAGTCCCCGAACGCTCGCACAGAGTGGTTCAGAGAGTGTCTAGGCAATCCCGGACGCACACATAATAACTAGAAGAGAGCGTCCAGGGGTTTGGAGCAGATTTGGGTGAGTTTGACCCCGAACGCATGCACAAAGTCTTCCTGAGAGCGTCCGAGCATACACAGACGCCCTCACACACTGCCCGAGAGAGCATTCAGGGAGTTTCAGATGCACACAGTCAGTTTTGCTGAGAACGTCCACGGTTTTGACCTCGGGTTTAACAGTGACCTTTTGTTGGCTTGATGGGGCCTGACCCAGGTTTGGAGTTATTTAGCCAAACAAATCCCTACACTACTGGCCCTATCGGCATCAGCCCGCGGAGCGCGCACTGAAGTCTCACCCGAAGCAGTATGGGGGGATGTTGGGACCAAGTTTTCGCACCCTTGAGATGTCTGAGGTGTCGATCTAGTCCTACTATGCCTACCCTTGTGCAGGTCACTTCGTGCACTGTCTTGACCCTCAATACCTTCGCGATCTGTTATGATCATCTTTCGCGCAGCCCTAACCAAGGGCTGAGATGCTTTCGCGCTGCTATGGCAACGACCTGCGCTATTTCTCCAAACTACACCGTGTATCTTACTTATCTTCTTGCAGATCTTAGTTAACTTTGTTGACCTAGATTGTCATTGATGTCAATATGGCAATATTCTAGGAGAAGTGGAGCAAGAAGCCATGAGGAGAAACTAGAGGAAAGCCAAGATAGTCAAGCCATTGGAGAGAATATCGGAAGTCATAGGAGCTATCAAAGCAGAGCTACCAAAGCAGGGAAGAAGTTCATTAGAAGGAACAAAGAGGATCACGCATCAGGAGGAGAAGCCAACGAAAGAGCATCGCATGTAATATATGCCAAAGAAGAACTATCAAAATCCAAAGGGAAGACCGATCAAAGGAGCAAGAGAAGCCTAGAGGAAGAGTCATTTGAAACCACAAGAAGCAAAGAGCAGAGAGTCGTTAACACGCATCAGGAGGAGAAGCCAGCGGAAGAGCAGTTAAAGGAGGAGCATCGCATGTAATATATGCCAAAGAAGAACCATCGCAATCCAAAGGGAAGACCGATCAAAGGAGCAAGAGAAGCATAGAGGAAGAGTCATTTGAAACCACGAGAAGCAAAGAGCAGAGAGTCGTTACTCTATGTAACCGCGTTCAACAGTTAACCGGCGGGTTTGTAATAGTGGCAGTGGTTATCAGGTGGATGCTAGGCGGTAAGTGGTATTTAGAGGAGAGCGCCCAATTCCATTAACCGTGCGACACGTAGCACTCGGGAGGAGAGAGAAAACCATTTTTTCGGGTGGTTATTTCTCTTGCAAGTGGCTCACCCAAAATGCATGTAGGCCGTTGGATCTAGCGTGGGTTGATCGACGGCAAAGGATCAACGGACGGTTTTGGGTTGATTGGGTTAAGTCGGGACCATTAGATCTGGAGAGAAGATCAATGATGGAGGATCGCTAAGGAATACCGCAAGAGTGTAAAGCCATGTCATGATAAAATATGCGATTGCGATATATATATATATATATACATATATGGACCCACGGGACCAATACAATATGATGTAATATAATATCACGTCCATCGCAATATCGCAAGCCTTGTTAAAGTTTTGCCACATTGAAATCGCTGATTGCGATATAATTGCGGACCCGACTACACCATTGCAATATGATTTAATATATTATTGCATCTGCCATATCGCAAGACTCCTGTAAAGCCTTGCCACATTGAAAGTGTCGATTGCGATAATACACAGACCCGAACAGGTTATAGCGAAGAGCAGAAGAGTATATAATATATAAATGTGGTATATATGCGGACCCGCTACACCATTATAAACTACCCTATTGTTATATCGCATCCGCCTATCGAACTCTCTTAGTGCAAGTTATAAAGGGCTATCACCCCCAAACCACCGATTGCGATATGTATGCGGACCCGCTGCAACATTATAATACGACCTATTGAAATATCACATCCATTGAATCGCAACGTTCAAAAGAACTGACACCGCTGGACTGCCGATTGCGATATATATTACGGACCCGAATGCACCATTTAACATGACTAAATGTAATACCGCATCTGTTGTATCGCTAGTCTCCAAGGGATGTCAAACCGCCGATTGTGGTTGCGATTGTGACGTGGCATGTGGGACCTCCCTGTTGGTACAGTCTCTCCAATGAAATCCTTTGTAAATAATGAAGTCTAATGTATGAATATTATTAAAGGAAAAAGGACCTCTCGAATATTTTTTAATAAGCAACATTTCTTTGTATTTCGGCCTCTCTTCCTCTTGAACGTGTCCTGTGAGTATTGGAACACTCGAATAGATAGAGAAAGCCATGGATCGGGAAGCCGAAGTGTCAAGCGAGCATAGATGGTCGAGCAAGTGCAGAGGAAGCTACAGCAATCGGAGGAGGGAAGCCAGAAGGTCCAGCAAGCATTGAGGAAGACGAAGCTCAAGTGAGCGAAAGGGAAGCCAAAGGTCAAGCGTATCAAGATAAGAAAACAGATAATTGTCTTTATGTTGTTGTTGTTGGCGAACTAGAAGAAAGAAAGAGATTGAAGGTCCAGCAGGACAAAAGGAAGACAAAGGTCCAGCCGGACAAGAGGCAGTCGAAGGACAAGCAACTCTGGTGATCGTGTTACCCTGTGAAAGACTCAGACCTGTGATGAATTAATCAGGTACATAATGCATATTGAAGAACAATTTTGTGATATAATAAATAAAGTTTCATTTGATATCGCTTGAAGGGAACGGTAGCCAGCACCAGTATTGAAGCATATGTGAATGTATTTCTGGGAAGTAAGAGATTGCAATAGCAAGAACAGTGCACAGTAGTCACGCTGGAAGCATACACCATGACGGTGAGAACAGAGACTTGAAACAGAGAGTTGGTTCTTGTGCAGAGCTTAGTGCAGCTAATAGTAGACTCACTAAAGCTGTGTGGAGACATTATCAGAGATCATGATGGCTATTTGATATCATCATGAGATAACTTTTGCAGACTCTGTGTGGACAGTATTGAAGAGTTGTAAAGACTTCTTCATATGAAGATTGGTTGCCATTGATGTTGTAGCATGGAGACTACAGTGAAGCTGTAAACAAACAAAATTCAGTAAAGAAAAGTTTTGGGAGCAGAGAATCACTATCAAACATGCCTTGACAAGATTGGGTCGGAGCCCTTGGGGTTGGTGCCTCAGAAGTTGTAAGGATTGGTGTCCTTGGAGTTGGTACTGCTATATCCAAGGTTGGTGCCTTGACAGCAGAGGGTTGGAGCCCTTGAGGTTGGTGCCTCAGAACTGGAAGGATTGGTGTACTGGGAGTTGGTGCTCCTAAGTCCAAGGTCGGTGCCTTGACAAAATAGAGTTGGTGCTCTGGAGGTTGGAGCCTCACAAATATCCAAGCTGGTGCTTGGCAACAAATTGGAACCATATATACATTGTATCTATTTTATTGCAAAGATTATATTAATAAAAGTATTTATTCTTGTTGTTCATCTTGTGTTCTGAATATAAATGTTTTAACTGGTAAAATAACAATTGAAAAGAAATATTGATTCACCTGCCCTCTCAGTATTTCCAACAAACTTTGTGTAAACAAATATTCTATCTTTTATTCACTTAATCAACACAGTCATATATATTTGCGCATCATATAAATAGTAGAAGTGCAATTCATACCCAATACGTTCAATGCATAAAACAGGAAATAAATACACAGAATTGATATGAAACTTCTCTTTATTAATACTTCCAATTGTTATAGACTCGACTCGCCCTGCGCACTCAGCTACAGGGGTCCACGCACTTAGCTACGGACTACTAGGCCTCTGCGCACTCAGCTGCAGAGCCTTCTCCTACTCTACGACCCAAACTAGACTTTACACTTTAGATCTTCCGCTATGCTTCCATGTCCTTCGATTCCGTTAGATTATATGTTCTTTTAACTACTTAGAGCCTCACTCTATTTATACAATCCCATGGTCCGCGGACCATGGGTAGATCTCTCCAACCGACTTTACAATGACAAAATTGAGAGCAGACAACCCTATGACTCTTTTACAAGCTACGCGCTCCACGCCCACAAAATGCAGTCTTTACATCAGAGTTACAATTTCTTACCAAAATCTGGGCTCTAAGCCCCAAAACTTCCCTTTGGGGGATCAAGGGTTTCTCTTTGTTGTTTTGTAGATTTGTAGATCTGTTTTGTACTGTTTTGTAAATCTCCGCTGCAAATTTATGTAATGGGCTCATTGTACTCTCTACTAAAAACTTTTTATGACGATCTAATAAAGAAAAATATTTGAAAGAGTCTTCCCCCTTGTGGGGTTTTCCCTGGTCTTGGACCAATCTGATGTCTCTTATGGTTGTGTTGTTGTCTTCTTTGTCATTGCATATATTGTTCTATCTGATTGGTTACATTGCTAATAATTGGATGCATTGTTAATGAAGAAGTAAATTGGGTTAAAGTAATTGATATAGCATAGAACAATCTGAAAAATTAACAACTGACACATATACTAAAAATTTTAGGAAATCTTCCCTCTTTCATCTCTGAATTAGACTCCATTTTTCTCTATAATATTTAAATACTCCTGAATTTTTTATTTTTTTTATTTTTATTTATTAATTTTATTTATTATCAAATAATCCTTTTTTCTTCACACCTCGACGAATGAAGGTTTATTGTTTCGTTGGTAAAAAAAATGTTTTTT
This sequence comes from Pinus taeda, assembly GCA_000404065.3. Taxonomy (NCBI): domain Eukaryota; kingdom Viridiplantae; phylum Streptophyta; class Pinopsida; order Pinales; family Pinaceae; genus Pinus; species Pinus taeda. Next base: position 3,456 of record APFE030947824.1, on the reverse strand, counting down.
TTTAATATACCCCTTTTTTTCTTCTTCTTTCATTCTTTCTTTGTACTCAAAACCCTTTTTAGTCAAATATATAGACTTTATAACTTATTTTATTTAACAAATGATCCTTAAAATAACTTTGGTTATTATAAATTTATGATATGTATTAACCTTGGAGTTAAGATTCTCTAATAAATTTTGAATCATCCTTTGGAAGGTCGTGACCTTGGATATCCAGGTGATGGATGGATTCTTAATTCGATTTTCTTAATCAATAAAATATGATGTTGCATTGGAACTGCAATGAACTACAATACAGATAAATACAGGAAGGCTTAGCAGATTGATCAGCAGCGAAAGGAAAATTGACAGGTTTGTCAATGAAAACTCTGTGGTAGGGTGGATAGGTGAGATGGTTAGTGGAGGCAACGTAGGAGTCGGCGGAGGATGGGGGCAGCGGAGGCAGCTGCAATGGCAGTTTCGTGGCAAAACTATTGACAATTGCAGATGATACAAAGCAGTTGATTGTGGTTGTGATGTTAATGGTGGTGTGGTGGCGGGGAATTGCGAAAAGGATCAGGTGGCGGTGGCAGCTAACACAAGGTTGTAGGGCGTTCGTGGTAGGCAGAGATAATAGTTGTGACGGCAATCAAACAGAGCGGTGAACACTGGCCATCGGTCGTGTGGCGATCTAACAGTGGTGGTGCGTTGACAGAAGGGGCAATGGTCAGGGGAGTCGTCGACGATGGTCGCTGGTGGCAGAACGAGGCTAGGTGTTGTGGCACCAGTGGGATTGTGCGAACGCGTAATGACATTTGAATGCGGCGATTGTGGTGGGAAGAAAAGAACAAGAAGCGATTAGTTGCAGACGCAAGGTGGCTTGCAGGTGTAGCAGCAAACAACACAACGGCAGTCGCGGGTGAGACAGCGACAGCAACAGGGAGAGTGGTCAATGGTCCTGATGCGCAGCAAAAACACAGTCGTCACGACGACAGTCATCGGAGGCCTTGACGCTGGCAGCTAGTTGTTCTCGGTAATTGTTCTGACAGTCGGTCGACTGTACTCCAGGTCAGCCGCAGGTAAGTTTTTTTTATTTTTATTTTTTATATATAACTTTTAATTTAATTTTTTTTTTAATATAATTTTGTTTTTTTTTATATCTACTTTTTGTTATTTTTTTTTTAATATTAATTTTTGTATACATAATAAATATATTTATTTATTTTGATTTTCTTTTTTGATATATGAATCCTATCTTCCCTTTTTAATTTACAACTTTTCTCTTTTTTTTCTTTAAAAAAAAAATTTATCCTTTCTTTAAATTCTTTACAAAAAAAATACAATTTTTTTTTAACTTTTTTTTCTATTTTTTTTTTTCTAATATTTTTTTCCTTTTTTAGCCCCTTTTTCAATGGCCAACAATATAGAGAATAAATTGTGCAACAAAACCCTTGAATTGCGATAGCAACAATGTTGACGAAGAGGCGATGGCCAAAGGCCGGATCAGACTGGCTCTTTGCAGCAGTTGAGCAACCATAGGATCGAACAACTCTAATACCAATGTAACGAACAAGGTTTGTTATAGTAGGTTAAACGTTCCAAAAGACTTGGAATATGTAGATCTCCATTGAAGATACAAGAATATATCTATTAAAATGTATGAATGAGAACGATCTTACAAATGAGAGTGACGGCCCTGCTTATATACCCTAGGCAAATGTCCCTTTATAAACGGTCATGTCTCCTTAGACATGCTTCTTTGTTTAACTAATTATTATTTAATTACATATTATTATGATTATTATTTATTATCTATATTTATTACTTTTACATGAATTATATTCATAACCTAGTTGATTATGTCTGAGTAAGAAGGTTTGCAGCCATTGGAATGTCCAATCATGGCCAGTTCCCCCATGCATAATTGTTGTTGCAAGTTGAAGTGGCCATTCATTTCGCAAGGAAAAGGAATGAAGCACAAGGGAGATATTTTCACAGTATCAAGACACATTGGCTGGCGCATCATTGATTCTCATGGCGTTGTTCTGCTCAGTCCTTCTTGCTCTCTCGCAGGTGGCCTTCTCAGTTTCCTACTTAATTCCCTGTGATCTTGGCTTTTTCCTTCATTGTTTGCCTCTTTCTTTGACTCGTCCTCTCAGACCTGCAACTTTTGGTTGGCCTCCTTCTCACTGACTTCTCCTTCTGACTTCTGGTTCAACCTCTCCATGTTCTGGCCCAGATGGTCGCACTATGTTTCAGTTGTTCCTCTCTCCCGCTCGCTGTGTTGACTTTCCACCTTCTGACCCCAGACCTCTTTTGGTCCCTTGCTCATAGTTCCCTATCTTTGGTTGGCTCTCAGAGGTCAGTCCTCTTTTCCTTCCATCTAGTGGTATTTCCTCTGTCCTGGGTTTTACATTTGTTAGTTGACCCACGCTCACCATGCCATGCCAAAAGGGCCCATAGCAGAAGGGGCACAGCCTACTTAAGGGAACAAGGAACCTCTCGCGCTCAACTGAGAGTGGAGAGCTCTGCTCAGCATTACAGGGACAATATCCCTCAAGCCATACCAGAAGAAATTACTCAAGCTGAGAGGGAAATAGTTGGGAAACAAGAATGTTTAACAGACTTGGAGGTATTAGCAGAGATTGCTGATTGAGTACCCGACACAGGGAACACCCAAGAAGTTATAGTCACTATATGTACAGCGTCGATATCTATTGGCACGTGAAGCTCGTTCTTGGATGGGTTTTGCTGCATCAGAAAGAAGCCAAAGAGGAAATTTGCCTTCTGTTGGATGAGCTGAAGTTAACAATGAGAAACCTGGATCAAAGGCTTGGTCAAATTGAAGCGCATATGGACATTCCTCCAGACCCAAGATGCTCCCCTAGCAGCAGCGAGAAGCCTATAGCTGTGGATGGCTCTAACTCCTCCAAGTCTAAATGACAGGTTCTTTTTCCGTTTAGTTTTCTTAGCTACTTTGATCACTTTTTGTTTTTCCAGTCAGATTACAACCCAAGGGGCGATGCTATCCAGTCTAGATTTTTGTCATTTTGCTGAACAATGTCAAACTCTATGTGTAGATGTTGCTAAAACTGTTGCTCTATCTCTGGTCTGGTTTCCCAAGTGGCAGACCAGGGCAGACTTCCAGTTGTTTTAATCATTAATGTTTATCTCCGAATGATAAAATAGAAATTTTTTACTTACCAAAATAAAACAGTGGATCAGTAAGCATTATGTTCTCTAAAAAGACTGAGATCATACTTGAGGGACCAAAACTTGAGGAAGGTTTGCACCTCGAGGGATTTGATCCCACTCGGTTTAAGTTGGATCTAAAGTGGTTGTAAAGGAAGGTTCATAGATATGACATTCTGAATTCCTAAAAGAAAGGAGTTGTTTATATTAACTACTTTCCCCACAGAACAGTAATAGCACCTTACACATTGTATATTTAAGATCATCTTTATAACAACATAATCA
>APFE030947821.1:91090-105975 GCA_000404065.3 Pinus taeda | reverse complement strand
TTTGTTTTGTCAGTGTTAACAGTCATACCCATGGTAGAGCAGAAATCCTTAAGAAGCTTGAGTTGCTTATCAAGATCAGAAAGGCACCTTGCCAAAAGAACAATATCGTCAGCATAGAGAAGAAGGGTAATGACTATCCCAGCTAAGATTGTGCCACCACATCCTGCTTCTTCTAAATAACCTTCGAGCTTATCGATGTAAATTCCAAATAGAGTAGGGGAGAGCGGGCAACCTTGTTTAACTCCGATGTTACACTTAATATCTTTTGACCACCCCCCATTGTTCTTTAGCTTGGCAATTACATTCTCGTAAAGCCTTATAGCAGCAGCTCTTAACTCAAGAGGAACCTTTAGCTCCTCTAACCTCTTCCAAAGGTTATATCTAGGAACCGTATCGAAGGCCTTTCTAAAGTCTACAAAGCAGCAAAATAAATTGGATTTATCATTACGAAATTCCTCCGCAATGATCCTTAGCGTAACAAGGTGGTCTGTTGTTGAGTGATGCCTTCTGAAGCCTGCTTGTCCTTTAGCCCGCTTACCTTCACTTTCAAGCCAGATGCTTAACTTTTTTTTCCAGAATACTACCATATAATTTGGCTAAGAGAGGGCTGATCATAATTGTTCGATAATTAGAGGGGTTATTTGTATCTCCACTTTTAAAAATAGGGATAATGAGGCTCTCAGTCCAAGGCTTAGGGAACCCTTGCTTAACAGCTTGATTGAACAGCTTGTGTATGTGGGGGATGAGGACAGGGCCTCCAATTTTTAAGATTTCAGCCTGGTAACCTTCAATGTCCTTAGCTTTCCCATTTGCGAGGCGATTAACCCCAAACTTAATGTCTTCTAAAGAGAAGACTTCCTTCGTTGTGAGCAGGGTTTCCAAATTATCCGTGACATTAGGAGATTCATAAAGCTTTTTAAGATAAGAATTCCAATCGTGAAGAGCAATTTTATTATTATCCTTAGTCTTCCTGGTCAGAATCTGCCTCCAAAATTTCGTAGGAGCTACCTTAGAGAGGTGTAAGAGATACTCCTGTCTTTGATGAATGTACTGCCTCTTTTTCCTTTTAATTAGGGCTTTGTATATCCTTATCTTGTCCATTTTAAGAGAATCATCAACAACTTCCTTAATTGCTCTCCTCGCATTTTTACAATCCTTGTCATACCAAGGATTGGTATTGCTATTTCTTTTATTATTTGAGACTTCAATTGAGAACTTTTTAATAGAATATGAGAGGGTTGTAGTAAAATTATGATATAGGTCTTCTATGTTATCTGTACTAGATAAAGGAGGTAAATTAGTTTTTAATTCATTTAGAAAGAGGTCCTTTTTATTTTTATCAAATATTAAGTTCTTTTGGTTGTAAGTATTGTTTTCTGTGTGAACTATGTGCATGACAAAATTGAGGGTTATAAGTAAAGGCCTATGATCGGAGTCAGGCTCGTGGTCGTTTAAGATGTCAAAGTTTATCATTTCGTTGTGTAAAGGAAGATCGGAAATAACGTAGTCTACTACGCTGCTACCAAGTCCATGGATGCAAGTCATCTTGCTGGAATTGGGCCACTTTTTTAGACCGTTGCAAATTATGAGATCCTGAGCACTACAGAGCTTGATAAGCTCTGACCCAAACAAATTTTCCCCGAGGTCTTCAGAGCTCCTTTTGTACCTACTAGCCAGGGTAGGGTCTTCGTCTAACCAAAGAGGATTAGGGTTGGAACGATTGCTTAAAATGGTAGCTTGATTGCTTGAAGTTCGGGCATTGAAATCACCTATTAAAAGGATATTACCATCGTTCCTTAGGCTGGAAATATCGTTCTCTAAACTATTGTAAGGGTTAGTTTTATCTAGATTCTTCTTCTTATAGAAGTTAATATTAATGGGGGGGAAATAACATATTGCTATGTAGGACTTTTTATTATTAATGTCTCTGATCTCTATCCAACTAAATTGGTTGTGAGGGTCGTTTTTATAAAGCCTAACATAGGGGGAAATGTTCTTCTTAATGTAACAAGCTATTCCCCCAATGCCTCTACGGGAGGATCGCTTGTTCCATGTAGACCATAGCGTAAAGCCATCTATGTTAGGGACCTTAGATTCTTCGTGCTCCCAAGTTTCAACAAGCAAAATAATATCAACAGCATTTGAGATCCAACTTAGCTTGGGGCCTTTGTTCCATGGGAAGCCCCGACAGTTCCAAGAAAGGATCCGGAGCATGTTTAGTTGCTATTGATTACTATCTTTTTGGTTTTTGTCCCGAATAAAGGCTTTTCTGTTTCTGATTATTGCCCATTTTCCTTCCTTTCTAGCTTCTTTTACCTTTTGAACCTCCTTTCTTAATTCTGCTTGGTCTTCTGGAATGAGATCCTCATTTATGAATATTCTCGTTCCTTTTAGACTTGAGGTTTTACTAAGTATGTTGTGCTTATGATCAGTAGAGCTCACCTTTATGCGGATTAATCTTCCCTTATTCTCGGTTAATTTCCCCAACCTTGTTTCTTCTGTGAGACACCCTGTTTCAATAGTTAGCGCCGCTAAACATATATCCTTACTTACATTCAATTATCCAATGTAATTACATACATTCACGCATCATATAAGCATTATAAATGAAATTCATACACAATATGACTAGATGCATTAACAGGAAAAAAGACAGAATTTGTAAAATGCTTCTCTTTATTGATATCTTCAAACAATTACAAACTCTATCTGCCCTGCGCACATAGCTGCAGGGGTCTGCGCACTCAATTGCGGACTTCCACCCTAGGCCTCTGCACAGTCAGCTATAGAGCCTCTACCTGCACTGAGACTCAAAACTTAGACTTCTCCCCTTATCGCTCAAGACTCCTCCTACAACCTATGACCCATCAGAACTACTCAGAGCTTACTTAGCTCTTTTTATACAATCCCGTGGTCCGCGGACCATGGGTAGATCTTTTACAGCCGATTTTGCTTTACAAAATAAGGGCAGACAATCCTTTATGACTCATGACACCTTTGCGCTCTGCGACCACAAAATGCGGAGACTTTACAACTTTATTACAAAATTGGACCCAAAACATGGGATTTTAGCCCCAAAACTATCCTTGGGGGATCCCGTTCCCAACAACATCCATCTAAAAATTCAAGATATGACCAAGAGTTTCAAAGAACAAGAAGGCCATAAGGGAGAACCAGGCACCCTAAATATCACCCCAATATATCTACAAGATGGGGTGGAGAGATCTCGTGTGAAACGTGTGTGGGTAATAGTATTTAAATCAAAAGAGAAGACATAAGAGCTATCCTTTCTATTTTTTTGATTACCATGACATCAAAAAAAAAATATTTAGTCTATCTTACCCCTTTAGATAAAGTAGCATACATCCATGTCAATTGGGTTTATCTTAGGTGTTTGGGAGGAATGATTGGGATCCTTCACACCAAGGTTCAATTTCGTAAGTGACATGATGAGCTTTGATGTAATGTATTTCAACATTGTTGTTGAAAATAAATAACCCCTTGAGGACCATAAGGTCTATATTCATCATATGGAATATAAATATATTTTCCACATGCAAAAAGTAACATACACCCATGTTAACCACAAACCTTAGATTCATGATTGTGTATCCTTTTTAACCCTAGTGGGGCTTACTAGACACTATAAATAAAATAACGTAGATCCATGTTAACCCTAGACCTTAGATCCATGATTATGTTTTTAACTTTAATACGACTTATTAGATCCAAAATAAGTCCATGATCCATGACCTTAGATCCATGATTTTTTTAAAATGTTGCTTTATATTCAACTCCGATAGCCAGATACATTGGCTGAGTTCCCATTGCTAAAGGCCCTCGTTAATACGAGGTCATGAGGTCAATTCTCTTCGATGATATTAGAGTTAGGCTTTGTTAATAAATCGATGGGAAGTGATCCCTTTGGGTGGATCTACTTGGATATTTCCTCGAAAAAAAGAATATTGTATTGTTCGTTGTAAATATATTTCTTTGTTTTTAAAAATCTATAAATTCTATCTTAATCAATCACTCGACAATAGGGCATAAAACGATGGGAAACCTATCCCATTATCTCACCCGCCCTGTGAGATTCAAGGAGTTGGTTGAGAGAAGAAAAATAACTTCTCTTCCATCAACAATTCATTTTAACACATTGATTGGGAGCACAACCTGAACCAACAATATCTAGCCATTTATCATTTTCTTAGCATATAGAAAAGTATAAAAGGTATGAGCATAATGAAGGATTGTACCAGTGAAGAAGTCAATAACATTCATACATGTTCATGGACCCATACCAAACATTTGCATTCATACATCATTTCAAATCACAAATTAACACAAAGTTGCATTAACTTATCTGAGTACGTCAAGATGGTTGGCAACTAAAGGAAGGACTTCCACTCTCCACCCAACCGTAGGTCAACTACATTGAAATATTCTTATAGTTGACCACCCCTGAGCCATATCCAAACTTTGAGGGATGCATGGCCAGGGATACTTCACGCCAAGGCTTTGTAAACAATCAAGAGATGAAGTCCATTGTCCAAGTGGTTTCTCAACTTCTCTCTAACAGTAAGCACGACAATGGATCACTTACGTTTATGAGTTTAATCACAAGGCTTCACCCAAGGTCTAGATGGCATCCATTGTCTAAGCGGTTTCTCAATTGCGCTCTAGCAGTAAGCACCATAGTGGCTCACTTACTCCTATGAGTTTAATCACAAGGCTTCACCCAAGGTCTAGATGGAGTATTTCTTAGTTCAACAGGTTGAATCCACTATCCAAGTGATCTCTCTCATGTATTTTCATAGCAAGCACCATGGGGGTTTGCAGTCCATTGTCTAGGTGGTTAACAACTCTCTAGCAAGAACCATGGTGATTCAATCATCCACCGAGCCTCCCACTGACCATTCAAGACTAAACAAGCTAAGAAAAATGGCCTCAAGAATGACAATATAGTGGATAACACCCTAATTTTCTAAGCATAAGTTGAGTCACAAACTCCATCTTTGCTCCTTGCACTCCCATTTCAATATCCTCTAAGGAATTTTCTCCTACATCCAATGTTTTTCATTGTTGTGTACAAAGCTTTTCACTAGTTCCCTCCGAGTTATTCCCCGATCTCCTTCTTTTTCCTTTCCCCTTAACTCCCCATCTTTCTTTTTGAGGCCTTTGTTCCCCAACCTTGATCCACTAGGGGGAATGTAGGGACGAGCCCTGACCTCTATCCATTACCCTATCCTATCTCTTCAATTTTTGTTAGCGTTGATGATTAAGTGGTGAGGAAGGGGGTTGGGAATTTAATGCAACTAGGTATGGGCTGCAAACAATAAAGTCAACCTAAAGAATTAAACTAAAATTTTATACACTTCTATATTAAAAACTAGTTCAATAAACTTTAATAAAAACAGTTAAAATAAAAATAATTTTTATTATTTCATTGAATAAGTATTATACTATTTAGTAAAATAATTAAAAAACAAATTTTTAAATATTTAAAACATTTGAAAAGAATAATTATACTAATTTAAATCATCCCAAGAGGCAACATAATTGGTGATTGAAGTAATGTGAAATTTGTGAAAATAGAGACATCCAAGATTCAAATCCCCCTGTGACTAGTTTTATGGAGAGGATAGGTTGTAGACCTTATATTATTCCTCTATATATATGTGTGTGTGTGTATAAACTCAATATGTAAAAAAACAGTATTTGTAGCGCAATGAGAAATATCTTTGAATAAAAACACTAATCCATTCTTAAATGTAGACCTATATATCAAATTATGCATGGAGTTTTGTGTGTGTGTGTGTGTGTGTGTATAAACTCAATATGTAAAAAAACAGTATTGGTAGCTCAATGAGAAATATCTTTGAATAAAAACACTAATCCATTCTTAAATGCAGACCTATATATCAAATTATGCATGGAGTATTTGTGTGTGTGTGTGTGTGTATAAACATAATATCTAAAAAAACAGTATTGGTAGTGCAATGAGAAATATCTTTGAATAAAAACATTAATCCATTCTTAAATGGAGACCTATATATCAAATTATGCATGGAGTTTTTGTAACATGGCACCTAAACATACAATTTCACATCCAACAATCATCATCAAAGTGTACCATGCAACAATCAATGCAAAGAAAAAAAAATAGCACAACCTTCAAAATGAATGAACATCCAACAATTTATTCATTTACAAATCAAATTAACATCGAATAGTTCATAGCTAGGCCACTTCCTCTCTGCCAAAATAGCCCACAAGAGAGTAAAAATAACTCCATATAAGAGAATTACAACAACATATCTACATGGTCAGACTAACATATCCATTTTACCTACAAAAATAAAATAAAAGATACAAGCACAAATATGCTATTAACCCTTTTTCCTTTACCTGCAAATAAACAATGTTCTTGGCTTTTACAGGGTATTTTTCTTCCACTGCAACTCCTATTTGAAAATGAGAGACTAGCCTCCTTTTATTCATCTTCACACTTATTTACACAAAACTGGAACATATCACATGGAATATTAAGCTATTTTATGTACATGACATGATGAACTTTGATGAAATGACTTTGAGCCTTGTTTCCGAAAATGAATAGTCCGTTGATGTTGAAAATGAATAGTCCCCACCATGTCAAACCCAAATGGTAGATTCATGCTTGTGTATCATTTTTATCCATGTCAACCCCAAACAGTGGATTCATGCTTGTGTATTATTTTTATCCATGTCAACCCTACACGGTAGATTCATGCTTGTGTATCATCTTTAACCCTAGTACTACTCATTAGATTTTATCAATAAAGTAGCATAAATCCATATTAACCCGGACTTTAGATCCATGATTATGTTTTTAACTCTAATAAACCTAATTAGTTCCAAAATAAATAGGGACTTATTCGTTCGAAAATAAACAGGGATCTATGCGAGTATCCAAACTAAATAGGGACTAATTAGTTCCAAAATAAACAGGGATCTATGCTAATATTTCGTATTCCCATATTCCGAGAAGCCTCAGTGGCCCCTTGAGTAAGCTTATTGACCTGAATATAAGTTTATTGACCTGAATGCAACCTCAGTGGAGCATTGAGTGAGCATTGAGTAAGTCTATTGACCTGAATGCAATGCAAGTTAGATTTCCTCAACAAACGAGCACGCAAAAACTGTCTATTACAGCCAAGAGGCATGGAAGATTGGAGTGCAGGATAAGTAATTGAAATATTTGTCTCTTATTCTTTATTAGCAGTCCACATTTTAGTGTAATAGAAGAAATTACAATACTTGAGACAGTGCACACAAGCAGCTGGTAACTTGAAACTCCACCACAATAATAAAATTTATCCATCTATGTGTTGGTTCATCATCATGGATAACATGCGAATGAGGAACTTGTCCATTTATAGCAGCTCAGTCTAACACAAGTTGGGACCCCAGGTCTCTCATCTAATACCATAGGATGAAGGATGAAGAACAATAGCAATTTTTTTTAGAATTAATGGCCACGGTGTTTAACAAATTCTTCTTAGTCCAAACTTTGAAGACCTAAATTACAATTATTATGTTCACACTGATACAATTGTTATCGATGTCTGGAAATCATGTCCATTCTACATATAATACTATGATTTAGGAAAACCTGCACCGTGAATACCATCAATTGTTCAAAGTTAGGACAATAATCTTACACAGAAGCATCAAGAATTACTCAATCATTGAGGACATCACTTTTTGAAGGAGAGGGGCATGTTAGGTCCCTATACTACTAGTGTAACCTCTTATTGTTATTAGTACAACCCCCTTATTATATCGTTGTGTCCATGTCGTCCCCATATTGTTATTATTGTGCCCCATAGAAGCCCACTATTGTTATTATTCTGCCCTTACATTATTATCGTTATGTCAGCTCTGATTATATTATGAACCCTTAGACTCCTATATATAGAAAGGAGGTCTTATCATTTTTATAATCTAAGAATTGTTCATTTGTGTGATTTAAAGGAGGTTGCCCCCTTGAAGAGGCTTATTTCTAAGGCATTGATCTATCTTTTCTATCTTTTTGTGAGATGGTTTCATAACATATTTTTTCTTTGGAGGTTAAACCAAGTTATCGAACATATTGAATCTTGAATGATATCTTGTAATCCTGATTCAAGATTGACAAATTTTATGTATTTTAATTTACAGGGAACTCTAGTTGGTTTATAACACTAATCTTTTAAAATATAAATGATATCCTTCATTCAAAGCATCACATAAATCAATGGCCTTGGCCTTGCTTTCCCTCACATCCCTTGAATTACTTTTTTTATAAAAATGGCAAGCATCAACAAGAATGTTCCTTCCGGTTATTGCAATGGTGCCTATCTAGAACAAGATCGCATGAGTGGGTAGGCTTCCTTTTTTCATGTTTCAAACTCACATTTTTGTTGGGTAGTAAAAGAAATCTCGGGACAAGGATCAAACAATCTAAGAGAGTTTAAAGTTTTATTTATTCTTTTTAAGTGTGTAATAGAAAAAAGGTTATTGACCTACAAGTTTTCAAATACTCGTAGCTCACTGTCCAATAGATGAACAATCACATTCAAAAGACAAACGAATACTAAATGAGTTCCATCAAATCGATTTTTAGTCATGTTTTTTGTTTTGTTTTGGAGAACGCATCTGTGTTGCTAACTCTCTCTATGAAGATGTTATGTAATTGGAAATAAATATGCTGGTTATAAAATAAATTGTTACTAAATGAATGATCTATGGAAGAGAATATAAGTTTGTAGAAATGAAATGTAATGGGCCACCTTGGCCTTTACTTTTTTTGTTTTCTTAGTTCACTTTTATTGCTAACTTTGACATAATCCTTTTTCATTGGTAATGGATATAGTTCCTGTAGTTTTTTGTTGCAAGTGCAAGGCACCTAAGAAATGTATTTCATTTTCAACAAAAATATTGAGTACATTTTTTCCATCTAGTTTTGAACATTTTTAAAAATAGTTATCTAGAATAATTAATATCAATATTATGTGCTCTTTCTATAATAATATTTAAGGAGAAATGTTATTGTTTATGATAAAATGGCCAAATTGAGTAAAGAGATATAACCTCCCCAAGTAATTTGACATCAAATTTAGTTGCTATTGAAAATATAACATTAAGAGGGTATTATCTGAAAATGTAGCATCTTTCCTAGATTTCCCAAAACTTAAAGCCATATCCAAGCCATTCACATAACATATTTATTTCTCTTTATGCATGGTAATCCATAATTTTTGTTATATATTTTCATAGGAAAATTCATTTGAAACATGGAATTATAGATATATGACAACATCTTGCAAGGCACATTATTTGTTTCTTGACCAATTCAATTTCTACCAAGTCCACATTTTGGGTACCCAAATTTTGTTTCATAGCGTCCATAATTAGTAAAAAAATATAACCTCCCAAAATGAATAGACATCAAATTTAGTTGCTATTGAAAATCTAACGTTACTAGGGTATTATCTAAAAATGAAGCAACTTTCCTTGATTTCCCGAAACTTAAAAACCATATCCAAGAAATTCACATAACATCTTTATTTATATTTTGTGCATGGCAATCCATAAGTTGCGCTATGTATTTTCATGTGAAAAATCATTTGAAACATGGAATTATAGATATATGAAAACATCTTGCAAGTCACATTATTTGTTACTTGACCAATTCAATATCTACTAATTCCACATTCTAGGTTTGCAGACTTAGAACTGGAAAACTACAAATACATCCTTAAAACAATACCGAAAATGGTAATAGAGGAGGAAAATGTAACCTTGACTAAGCTAATGGACAAAGAGGAACTATAAAGATCCATTTGGATAATGCATCCATGCAAAGTTTTGGGACTTGATGGATTTTCCATAGCCTTCTACTGTACATACTGGGATTTCATCGCAAAATATTAACTCAGGATGATCCAATGGAGCCAAATCAAGTGTAAAATTGGAGGTAATACGAATTCCACCCTTCTTGCCCTAATACCTAAACAATCTAGGCCTTCTTCTCTCAATTATTTTCACCCCATCTCTTTATGTAATTCCTCTTCTAATGTCATAATCAAGATCCTTGCAAATCATCTAAAAATTCTTCTCCTCAAGTTGATTTCTTAAAACCGAGGTGGGTTCATAAAAAACAAGTAGATAGTGGATAATATTCTCTTAGTCCAAGAAGCCATCCAGTCTAGTCTTTCCCGATATGGGCAAGGTTTCATCCTCATGCTTGATATTACCAATGCCTTTGATAGGGTTAAACACTCTTTCCTCTTTGCTTTTATGGAGAAATTTGGTTTTTTTATGGTAAATCATCAATTTCATCAAGGCCTTCATACATAAGTGACGGATAGCTCCCCTTGTAAATGGAAGGCCAGGGGAATTTTTTCAGAGCTCTGGGGGGATTATAAAAGGATATCCAATCTCCCCATTCTTCTACATCATTATGGCATAATCTCTTAGCAGGAATCTAGAGCATGAGGGGAAAAGAGCATTTATCACGAGAGTTTAGTACAATAGAGGAACAAAAATCATGAATCACTCCTGATTCACTGATGATACCCTGCTTATAGCAGGAGCATCCCCCATAGTGGCAAGAATATTTATGTCCATCATGAAACAATTATTGGAGGCATCGGGAGGACTTCCGAATAATATTAAGAATTGCATAAATGGATGGAATACCTCCCCTCGAACTCTTCAACACATCTCTCAGATATTTGCAGTACCCTGCAAAATGGAGTGGACTCACTTCAAATACCTAGGTATGCTTATCTTTGAGAAAAAGATAAAAACTGAAATTTGGAAAGAATTCATATATAGAATGAAAAGGAAACGACACAAATTTGGAATGTATTGGATCAATCTAGTAGGTAGCTTCATTCTATTCAAGTTTGTTCAATTAGCTCTCCCTTTGTACCAATTTGCAATCCTGCAAGCCCTAGCCGACATCCAAAAGAAAATAGAGACCACCATTAGGAAATTCCTATGGTATGGAAGCAGGAAAAAAATAAAAAATAAAAAAATCAATATTCTTAGCTAGAAAAAAGTGATTGCACCAAATGAGAGAGGAGGAATAGCCATCAAACATTGTAGACTGATGAATTTAGCTATGGGGGCGCAAATAACTTGGAGACTAATAGAAGAATAAAAAATGTGGTGGAAGAAAGTATTAGAAGAGAAATATGTGAGTTCTAATTAATAACAACTCCTACAGGCCCAAATCCCTTCCATACCCTATTCACAAATCAAGAAATTATGCAAAAAACTCCTTCCCCTCATTCAATGCCACACTTCCAAAATTCCAAGGGGAGGACAACATATCAATCTTTAGGGTGAAAGCATCATGGCAAGCCCAAGCTCTCCACCCATGAAATCCAACATCTCAAGCATTGGCTTGTAGGAAAGGGCATTATTGAACTAGATCAACTCTCATATTAGCTCCAAAATGACAGCTCTTGGAAAGGCTAGAAACCTTTCACCATTCCAATATAGTTTCAACATTTATGGCTACTCTTCATTCAACACCTAAAAGGTGCAATGGTACCTATTTTCACCACTAGGATGGTTTTAAATGGAACTTGACAATAGGGATATACACAGTTAAGAGTGCCTACAAAGCTCTCCAAGAAGACTAATAGGCACAACCCCCATGGCCATATCAAAAACTGGTCTAGAAATCTAAAAGTATTCCCAAAATAAATCTCTTCATTTGGACCCTCCTTAGAGGGAAAATCTTAACTGCCAACAACCTCAAAAAACACAAAATTTAGGGGTCAACCATCTATCCACTATGTCTGCATGCAGAGGAGACCACGCAACACGTGTTTCTTTCATGCACATTCTAAAAAAAAATGGCAAGTCACGTATCATCCTCTACCTATTGAACTAGATTTTGAGAGGGATATAGTTGGTTATTTCACCCAAAGGAATTTGAGCTACCCCTACTCCTTCAAAAATAACCTGATAAAGCACTTTTGGATCAATATTCCTACATACTTATGCTGGAAGATCTAGTTAGATCGAAACAAATATATATTCCAAATCGAAAATCCCCTGCAAGGGAGGATTACTGTCAAAGCATCAAGCCTCCTAACAAAAGCAATCCTCTCTAAAGGTAACAATAAGTTTGACCAACAATGACTGCAATTGGAAGAAGCGTTATGGTTTACATTTGTTATGGATAAAACTCCTCACAACACTCTAAACTCGTAGAGAAGTCTACCCACTCTAACCAACTGGAAGATTAGACTAAAGGATAGGGAGTTTGCAAATTTGTTAAAGGAAGAAAGGCATCCCTCCCTCTTCGGCCTCCAAACACAATCCAATAATAGAAAGAGTAGGGGGATTCATATTTGATCCTAAAGGGAAAGAAGGTGTTTCCTACGAGTGGGGACGAGATAGTGATTTGAATAATAAATATGAAGCATACAGGCTCCTCTTGGGTGCCAAAATTCTCTGTGATCTCGACCTCAAGTCCCCCGTTGTGATAGGTGACTCAACTTTACTCATTAAGCAAATGATCAAGGGGATCAGACCCTAGAATGTTGACCTTAGTCAAATTGTGATATGAATGCAACATCACTTGAATTATCTCAAGAAGGCATCCTTCTTCCATGTCCCGAGGGAGAACAACGCCCAATCCTATCTAAAAGAAAACCATGCCTATCAGCGCCCTTAGGGTTGGGTCAAAGTCAATGCAAAGGTCATTTTCTTGTATATCCCTTCATACAATCTCTATCAAATGTAATCATGACAACTGGAATACCTATTTAAGAAAACATACCAATTGACAGCCAATCATGACAACCAAGATAGGTTCATACCCTCTCAAGCAAACCAAAGTAGGGATGTAGAGCCTACTTAAAGGTCTTAATTGAGCCTTCCAATTGAGAGGGAGAGCGAAGAGATTATTAAATTTCTGCCCCAAAAATCTACTTGATAGTGTGAAGCACTTCCTAAAAGACAACTCAACTAAAAAATGAACTAAGCAACCTGCTCTAGCAATTGCCAAGGAATCTATACCAAATACTAGACTTGACTCTTCCCATATAAAGTGTAGAAAATGAAGCCAGTGAGACAACCACAAATAAAGGAGAGTGAGGAAAATGAACTGGGAAAACAAGTGATGTAACTTCCCCCCTCAAAACCAACGTGTTGCTCCAAAAGAGGATGGAGCAACTTGAGTCCATAAATGGAAAAAATCTCCCTAAATATACCCAAGTATATCAAACTTCCTAGCCCCATCATGTCTTAGAATGTTTGTATGGTTTTCTTAACAATGACAATGAGGGTGTATCATGCATCCTTCATTCCCACGCTAGGAATTCATTTCATCCCCTACAACTATCCTCTGGAATGATTGTACAACCATGACACAATTCAAAACCACTCTTCTCAGCCACCAAATGTGAATGACAACTAGATCAGATGGTTGATATTCTACATGCAACTTTGAGACTCTCATAGACCAGTTAGAGGGTTCCTCAATATGCTCCCCATCAACCTATCCTAGCAACCCTATGTTCTAGATGTTCTTTAATTATCACCTAACTTGGGGATAAATTAATCATCTTTAAAGAAGTAAAAAATATACTAAATAATGATATATATTGTTTGAAATTTTTGGATATTAAATTTTATGTAGTTTTTAAAATGTCTAATTATTTAATTAGACAATATACTTATTACCATATATAAATAAAATTTTACTAATGATAGAAAATAGATTTAGGAATATAGAGTGAGGATATGAGAAAGGGAGAGGAAAATATCTTAATGACTAAGTATTGGATGATAAACTTCCAAGATTTGTTAAGTTAGTGATTTTCTTAGTTAAAATTATTAAGATGTTTTTTCATTTAAGAATTTTTTATTGATATGAGTGGAGAAAAAGATTTATAAAGTAAAATTTTTGGTTAAGTTTTTATAATTGTAAAGGAGTTTCTGACTTAAATGTTTTCTTTAACATGAACTTTAAATAATAATCTGACAATTTAATTTACCACAAAAGCAAAAAATCATTTATTATAAACAATTCTAAATAATGTATAAATAATTTATATAACTTCAATGTTTTTTTGGATTAAAAATCATTTAATAATTATTTTAATTTATAAAATTAATTATAATCACATTTTAATAAATTAATTTTTAAAATTTATTATATTCTATTTACATTAGAAGGCGGCGGCTAAGAGTAATGGAACAATAATTATTTTCAATTTATAATAATTTAAAGTTTTTTATGTTTTGGTTTTGAATGGTGTAATTGAATTTATAGACGAAATGACTTTTTTAGAGCATTTTTTATGATTAATTTTAACCAAAATCCAACATATATCTTTAAAATTTTGAGTTTAAGTTGTTTAATTTGTACAATTCAAGCGCCTCATAAGTGCAAAATCTATTTATATATCCAAAAATATATTTTAAGTCATACAAAATCACAATCTTGCTTGAAATTGTATACTAAATTACCATGAAAAAGACTTTTTTTCTATAAGTTATATTACACCTTTTTTATATGTATTTTTTTGGTCAATTTTGATTGGAATTTGGTAGAGATTTATTGAAATTACAATTTTGAGTTATGAAATGTATATAATTTGAGTGTTTTAGAGAGTCGTTTAAAGTTTCTATTCATATAATATGAATTATAATTTTAATTTGTTGACCCTTTTGGATACAAGTAATAAGAAAGTAAGTCTCATCGTCAACACAAAACTTTAAAATTTTGGTGTTTGGAATAGATTTGCAAGTAATCGTGTTCATAACTAGCTTTTTAACAATTAATCTTTTTGTTGCCTTTTTTTTATTAGTAATATGTGTTTTTTAAAATTAAA